>JAAGAY010136076.1:0-28915 GCA_011801015.1 Ardeotis arabs
TTTTTTTTTTACATTGTTTTTCTCTAAAGATAGTCTTCAGCATTATGTGAGCATCCCAAGCAGCAGTGGTGATAATGGGCTAGTTGAAGCGGATGACGGATTAAGCTTGGTTTGCAGGGGTGCCTAAAGCAGTGCCAAAGCATGGGGGCTGTCTGTGGGGCGGGTGCTGGTCTGCTTTTTCTTACCAAGCAGACTTAAAATAGTAGTGCAAAGACCGGGCGTACCGAGCCTTTCCTGGTGAGCGTAGAGGAGTGCAAGGGAAAGGGAGTATAAAAATGAAGTAATTTTAAGCATATCTTGCAGTCTGATTGCCTGCTAGATTCTCCGTTACTCCTCATAATATGCTTGAAAAGTTTTATTTGTGCCTTGAGGGCGATGAGCCTGTCTTCATTTAGGGATGCAACTGCAGATAATACCACCGCGCTGCTGACAGCTTTATGCACTTGTGCTAGCAGCCTGCCTCTCTTATTTACTCACTCGTACATGTGTTGCCTTGCGAAAGCAGTGGAGTTTTCTGCCCTCCCAGTTATAATTGCATCCTGGGCCGCCTTGTTACAGAGCCCATTCCTTTAGCGTGAGGTGAAAGAGCCACTTGTTGCCATTAGAAATTTTAATTTTTTTTTCACTACCTATAATTGAGCCTGGATAGTAATTATATTTTTTTCCTAGGCTGATAATTAAAGAAACCTCGAAGGAGAGCTTTGTAACTATTATAAGGGCAAAAGAGGAGGTAACGTTCAGTGTGAGCTTGTTGGTTATAAACAGATATATTTGAGCTTCCAGAAAATTTGGATTTGTAGCTGATAATTCCTGAGAGTCTAGAAACACTAAGCAAGAGAACAGTATAACAAAGTCAGTCATGTCTGTTCATCACTTGTATTATATTTATAAGACATTAGGTGTAATTTAGTACCCAAAATAATTGCATTTTGTGAATTTTTAAGAATTATTATGTCCTCGTAAGTTCTGTGCAATTAATAAAATTACTGGACATTTCCTTTGTTATTTTAGAAATAAATGTATATGTTATTTTGCTTTCTAAAAACAGTGGTTCCACGTGTGGTACTCCACATGACATCCCTCATGTGCTTTGTTTTGCCACTCATTCTGCCAACTGCTCTTTTGGTTGGTAGGTTTTTCCCCACCACCCCCACAGTCCTACCTTCCTTTTGGAAAGATGCTTCTCATCAGGAGATACGCTTTGGTCCAGGTCCCTTGGTTCATCCTCAACAAGAAGTATTTCTTCCTTGGATGGGAGTGATCCAGCAGATCCATTAGTTTGGATCTCATAATTTTTGGGTGATAAACAGAGTCGGAAGAGGTGCGTGGTTAGTTCTGGTGAGGTTGCAGGAGAATGACAAAAACACGTACTGGACAGTTCTCTGGCCTACAGGCAGAAGAATATTGTCTTCTGTGGGGACCTGCATAATTTGTATTGTGGAAAGAAGGTTCTGTAGGTGGAAATTGCTGGAAAATATGGGGCAATTATCATCAGTTCTCTAGATAATTGTTATTACAGCTTTTTATTGATTTAATTATCTCATTCCTCATGCTTGCCTGCTTTATAAAGTGGACTGCAGCCAAGATGTCACACACAAAACTTGAAACACATTTTTTCTTTTTTACTTTCCTGAAGAAATACTTAAAATAGTTGTTCAAGTATTACACTTTCAAGCCTGAAGTGTAACCACGTGCTCTTTAGTAGTATATTCCTCTGCGGGCAGGCAGATGTTTGACATAAAGTTAGGCTTTTTGATGCAGACCTTAATACTTAACATATTCTCCATGTCTGTCTTGTTTTGTTTCCTCCAGGTGAAGTAGTACCACATCACCTCTGCTCAGAGCTTCCCCGTCCTGAAGTTGTGGCTTGTGAAATCCCTTGTGCAAAAGACTGTGTCACCAGCGAGTGGTCACCGTGGTCCCCGTGTTCCCACTCATGCTCCAGTAAAAGTGCTGAGGGCAGTCAAAGCAGGAGTAGGTCCATCTTGGCCCTTCCGGGCGAGGGTAAGTGGTAAACATTTGTGGATTAATTGCTGTTTATTTCTTTCATGAGTTGACTGGCATTCCTCAGCCAAACTGTGTTTCGATCAGAGCTAATCCTAGTACTGTAGCAATGGAGAATAATACTTAATATTTGTCTGTCCTTCATGTCTAGCGACTAAAAGATCTTTATGGGCTTAAGTTAATGCATGTGTCACTTAGAGAAATTCTGTCACAGTTCAAAATTAATTACTTCAGCCTATGAATTATTGTCTATTGAGGGCCAGTCTGGATGTGAATTTACTTCAGGAGAGCTGCAGCTTATACTAATGGAATTACTGCTTGACACAAACTCATCATGCGAGTGTCTTTGTATAGGAACATATTAGTACCAATCTAGGAAAGAACAGTGAGCTGTGAAAAATGAGGAAATGAAGAAGGATCTGTTCATTTTATTAATACAGAGCTAGAATGTATTGACCTTCTTGCTTTTCTGTGGTAGTAAGTAAATAGCTCTTGATGGATATATATATTAAAAACTTTCTCTGGATCTTCATGGACACATCATGTATCTGGATTTTGATGTATCAACATTAGTGATACAATTATTTACATGAACTATTTTGTATTAGAAGTGTATCTTCTAACTACCATTAGAATAATAGTAATTTATTTACATGTTGGTTTATCACACAGAATTTGAAAGGTATCACATCAAGCGCATAAAAATTCCTGAACAGGTGGAACAGACTAAAGCCTTGTTGACACAACAAAAATATCTGCTCTTGTCAGCACTATGTGCAGCTAATGCAGCAGCAAACGCTTTTAGATGCAAATCTAGTCGAGGACAAGCTCTGTTAAGTGCTATTTTGTAAATTATCATTAAAGCCACCCACTGTTTCTGGGGCAATGTAAGGACTTGATCTTGCAAACCCTTACTCATGTGAATGGTCTGTATTCACGTAAACATCCTTATAAGCACTTGCAGAGAAAATTGAGACGCTGCAGGATGAAAACTGCTATATAATTGTCAACAGAATGATAATTACTACTACTAAAAAAGTCTATGAGCTAGAGAATAATTAAAATGAAAAATACAGTTGGCTTCATATTTTCCATGGAAGTAATGGAATGCAAATAAAAGATGACATGGAATTATGAAAGTGAAGTGTTGAAGAAGTGAATTCTGGAAGTACATAAGCTCAGTCACCTCAGCCTGAAACACACTAAACTACAAATGATGTGCTTCGAACTGAATACTCTGAGTTTCTCAAGAAGGAATAATTAACTATTAAAATCAAATGCCCCAACTTTTCCTGTATGTCTTTAGCAATGAGTATAATGTTCTGCTGTGCAGAGTTACACATCTGCATTCAGATAAATAGTGAGTGATTTAAGTTTGTGGAGAGTGGAAGGGGATTTAATACCATTATCACGGCAATGTTAAGGCATTGTTATGTTACCTGCTTTCTCTGGTGCTTTTGTACTCTGCTAACAGCTGGGCCACCAACTTCTACAGAGCTCTGGTACCTTTGCAAGTGACATTCTGTTTGTCCTCTGCAACTGAGGCAACATTAGCTGTGGCTCTGCTGCGTGAGGACTTGTGGATGCCACAGGCTGATGGTCAGTTTAAACCCTTGGGTCATTTTCTCCAAGCTCTTCACCAGCTCCCGGAATATGATAACCAGGAGGCTGTTGATGAAACTAGAGGGACTTGGTTTAAATCAGGTTTTAAAACATATTTCTTTACACAGCAAACTTGTGAAACTTGGCACAAGAGGACATTGTGGAGGCAGACAGTCTCAGCATGTTTAAAATGGATTAAAATAGAACAGCTAGGCAGTGGCGTGCTGTCATGCTTTCCTTGTTGTCAATGAACTGCAGAAAGCGACCAGGCTCTTGTGCTTTTGTTTTGCAGACAGACTGCTAGGTTGGATGGACCATGTGGCATTTCTTATGTTCTTAAGTTAAAACAGCCTCGTTATTACTTGCCCTTGTTTAGGAGAACTTTCTTACTGTGGGTATTCTTGGGGGAAAAAAACCAAACAAAACCAACCACTTAATTTTTCCCTGAGAAGCTCAAAATTTAAGTTAGAGAGTTAGAGCTTTTCTTTTTTTCTTTCTTTTTTAAAATTTTTTTTCCCTAAAGGACTAGGCATTTTACCATTTGCTTTTCACAGTTGTTTTTTTTTTTTTTTTTTCCTGCATGTGCTCAAACACACAAGGTAATAGCTGGTCTGCATTTTTCCTGCCAAGTCGAAACTTTCAGGAAAGTAAGTTACCTGGGGCATTTTCTACTCTGTTATCATACTAAACATTTCTGAGACTGAACACTATGTGGAACAATCCATTTTCATGAAACGGCAAATGATAATATGACATGATTATCCAAATCAGCGTGTGAAGAAATTTCAATCCCTCTTTTTCTTTTCTCAGTACTATTCGTTGTGGCTGTTTGGGGTCATACCTTATCTGAGAAGGCTCAGCCCGGCAAGGCGATAGGCATCCCTTCGAGGAGCAATATGCCTTCATCTCCTGTTGATTTTAGTAGGGCGTAAAGATGCTCTGAACCTTGTGGTATCTGGCCCCAACACTTCAGCTCTTTCAAAACCTGTAGTGCTTTTGCCTTGTCACACCTTGCCAGATTCTCCTTCCTGGAAGAGAATGGTTTTGATTTTAGTCATTTTTACTTCTTTCTTCCTAAAATGACAGTGCTTACTGTTACAATTTCACTGCGTTACTCCTTAGCTTTTGAGCTATAAACATCTGCTGCTTTTATGGGATAAATTCAGGCTGCTGGCTAGAGTGTTAAACCTTCTGGGAAGGTTGTTCAAACTCCTCTACTCTGTGGATTTATTACAAGTTGTTGACAAAGTGCAGTAGCTTAGCAAAATCTTTGGACGCCAATTCGAAGGATGCTGCTTCAGAAAAGTAAAGGCTTCACACTCAAACCCTGTCTTTCAAGTTTTCCCCCCTTGATCTGCAGATGTGGGTATTATCTGATACATTTTTCCATCAGTACTGTTCAGCATCCTCTACCGCTCAGCTCTTTAAGGCAACGTATGAATGGAGTCCAAATATTAGGAAGATATATTCCTTCTTGGGAAATTAGCAAGGAGAATGAACATGAAAAAATAATGCTTAATTTGTCTTTAAACCTAATTGTATGTTTGCTGAGTGATACTGGCATTTAAATGGAATCAACTTGGCTGTGTGTAGGAGTATCAATAAGGTAACTCAGAAATATACTTTGCCTATTTCTGTTTCCATTATGCGTTGGAATACAATTTTATGCAAGGCTAGGTTAATGGGAAAACAATATTTTAGAAGGTTGTTATTGCAGTCATAAAGGTCAACAGCTTTATTCAAGCTTTGTTTATTTATTTATTTTAAATGGGGTTGGGGGAAAAGAAAGATTTTATTTCTTTTTCCACATGCAGTAAGATAAAATATGGTGTTCTCCTGACTCATTTTCAGGTGGAAAAGCCTGTCCTCCTGAGCGAGCCCTGCAGGAGCACCGTGCCTGTAACGATCACCCATGTGTGCATTTCTTCTGGGAAACTTCTCCCTGGAGCTCTTGCTCCGAAGACGCGCTGGTAACTGCACTCAATGCCACCATTAACTGGAGCGGAGAAGCCCCTTGTGGCGTGGGCATCCAGACAAGGAAAGTCTTCTGCATGAAGAGCAGTTCTGGCCAGGTCACACCTAAAAGGTATTTAAAGGAAGGTTATGACTGATTATTTGTAGTTACAATATGTGACATCTGAAGGCGTTTTCAGCTACTGTAGGGAATCTGTAGCTTTGAAAATAATTTAATTTCAGGACTAATTCTCCAGCTACTACTTCATCACTACTAGGAAAGGGATACTAATATGAAACAAAAATAAATAGCTAGCTTATTTTTAATTTTCTGTGTAAATCCAAGCAAAATGCATGTTTTCAGTGGTGTAGATTTTTTGCTTTAGCTCCTCTGTTATTCTAATTTGCATTTTTCTGCGCATATTTATCCTGAAGGACAGGTGTGAGGAAAATATGAAGTACATCTGAATATAATGTTCATCAATACATTATTAACATTGCTCTAATAAAATAGAAAAAGTAAATAGAATTTGCATTATGTTTACACCACAATAAGGCAGAACCATATATGTAATCTATGTTGTTCAGTTGATTTATATAGCTTCTGTAATGCGATACCAAGACGACAAAATTATGTATTCTGCCGTACGAATACTCCGAATTTTGCTTTGCTTTACTGAATGAGGAAAATAACTAGCACAGATGTTTTGCCTAATGTAAAAAAATCAAGACGTTGCTAATTATTTTTGCACTGTTAATGAGTCTAGAGACTTACAACCAAGTTTCATTTCGTATTGTAGCTCTCAAAACAATCCTATTCGTATAAGCAGACTGTGTTGATTTCAGTAAAGTTAATTAAAATTCTTGAGGTTAATGAGATTAATTAAATAAAAGGAAAGAAATCCAGTATTAGTTTATATCTAGAATTCATTGATATGCTGCAACTTTACTTAATTAAACATATTGTTTATAGAGCTATATAATGTATAAAGTAGTTGTTTGCCCCCTCTACTTTTGAGATAGTGTATGGGGAAATGGAACCGGAGAGGGTAAGTAAATACTTCAGTGAAGTGTGTGAAGGGAAAACAGAGTTTTTGGTGGAAAAACTCTGCCAAAAGAAAACAGATTTATATACTGGGGATGTCAGAAAGGGGCTATCCTTGGCTTTGATGTGGTAGCTTCAGTGCCGTGATGTTCGTCTTGTAATGGAAGTGACTGGAGCAGAAAGGACTCTTACTGAAATTGTTTTGCTGCTGCACTGCATGTTGTTCTTATGGTGATAATCGTCTTAAAAATAAAAACCTTAGTCCTCTAGAAGTGTTTAGGAAAATGGTTCTTAGTGAAGGAATAAAACCTCCATGTTTCAGAATTAAAAGGTACCTTGTTACTGCCCAGGAGTATCTGGACCAGTCTGGTGCTGGGGTGGAGGGCAGCCCTCCTCAGCGTGGACACCGGTTATGGCTATGTTATATTTATTATATTATATTTTATGTATGAGTAGATGAAAGCTGACCCAAAGTGATGTTGGGTTTAGAACTGCTGTGGTGAAAGTCTACCGTTAATATGGCTTCAGAAATGGGATACACTATGTAAATAAATAACCTTTGTGTGTTGGTATACTGTGGGTTTTTTTTATTCTACATTTTTCCTGATTTCATGAAGAAAAATTACACCATGTCTGAAGAAGGTTCAAGGCACAGAAAGCCAAATAAAACTAAATGTTTTGCAGAAAAATATTTCAACCTCTTCTGTTAGGTAACAAGAATCTACCCCCTAAAATAATCATACTTAATGAGAAAACGTATCTCTTTAGATTTATTTTCTTTTAAATTATACGTCTAAGTATCTTATTACTATCTCAGAATCATGACTTTAAGATTTATCTTCTTTCCTAGTAGGGTTTAGTTGCGTATTCCTATTTCAAATGGGTTCATTTTGAGTTGCATGCATTACTAAGTATTTTTGAGTGATCTCTCTCCTAGAAATTAATAAAAATTAAAAGAGTAATTCCCTTTCTGCTTTCCCACTTGAAATGCAAGATCTGCCTGATCCCAGAAAATTGTTCCTTTTCCACCTTTCAAGTTTTTATGTGTTAACCATCTGTGTCTGAAACTTCTATTAGAATATGCATGGCATATTTTTCATTTAGCAGTTAAAAATTAATTAAAAAATCACAAAGCTCATCTTAGTATAACATGTACAACTTGTCACGTAACAATCGAGGCTTCGATCAAAGATCAGTGATCACGTCAGTCCTTTCACACTGTTGCAAGTGGTCTGAAGCTGCTGCGCATTGTGTTAAAACAGACTGCTTTAGAAACATAACGCCTTCCTTTCTTCGATAGTAAATATATCTGTTTTGCTTCAGGGAGCTTTATATTTGAGGCATCGTAGCCAGAGTAACATTTAGCCTGTAGTCAAGCTCCACATATTAATTTTTTTATAATTTTGTTTTGGTTTTATTTTGAGTTGTACTAAATTCAGTTGGGTTATGTGAGTGCAAAAGAGAAGAAAAATGAAGCTTGCTGTGAGCAGGAGTCTTACTTTTGGTATATTAGTATGGTCACAGCCCTTTGAGAGGCTTAGGAGTAAAACATTTCCCTGTATTTTAACTTATTTATTATATTTTATTATATTTTTATTATATTTTATCTTTGTGTTTGGATTGATAGATGTCCAGAGTCCATCAGACCTGAGACTGTGCGGCCGTGTCCCCTCCTCTGCAAGAAAGACTGCATCGTTACGCCTTTCAGTGAGTGGACTCACTGCCCAACAACATGTCAACCTGGTAAGCCCTTAAGAGGAGGACAAAATTTGGGGTAAAATTAGAGAATTGGCCTAGAAACATGTGATAGTAGTAATTCATATCAGTCTAATAATTTTTAGGGTGCTCATCTGAATGAGTTTTGGACTTGGGAGTTTGTTAAGGGAGGTGGGATCCTTGTGAGTGGATTTGGAGATATAAGTTCTCTTTAGCTGGAGTAAATTCCTTCTGGGCTTCCTTCAAAGTCAAAAGTCCAAGGCCCTGATCTTGTATGGCTATACATGAGATTGCTACATTATATTAAATTTATTTCTCTTGGCCAAGCTAGATGTATGTACAGGGTTGTGCAAATAAGTCCTGCGCTTCGTGGTTTTTCAAGGGCCATACATTTCTTTGATCTGCTTGGTTAGCTTTTATACACTAGGTATTTAGCAAAGTTTCTTCGTTATGATCTAATGTTGGGTTTTATGACAAACTTGTGTGTTTCATTAATTGTTCAGATGAAAGCTGCCTTAGTTATCAGAATACTTCATTTTTGTTGGTGGCTTCCTTGCCCTTCAAAGATTCTCAGTGGATGCTCTAGCATTGTCCTTGTTAGATTTTACAGGAAAATGAGTTGCTTTCTAAAACAGTGAATCCTGTTTTAATTAGCAATTTATTTTTAGACTTTAAATGAGCTGCCTATGAAGAGGTAGAATAAATTACCTGCTAAATTACTTTGTTTATTAAATAATAGTCTACAATTAAAATGAGAAGAAATTAATTATTTAACCTCCTTGGCAGTGTTATCATTTTAATATAATTCTAAATTAAAACTTCTTAGATGGGGGAGTTTGTTTTTTGCTAGATCTGTTATTGATATGGCTGCATTGCAAGATTATTTTTTTTTTAATTTGCATTGCTCAATTAAAACCTCAGCACGATAATGAAATTTCAAAAGTGCTATACATATGTGAGTTGTTAGGGATTTTGGTTTTTTTTTAATAGAAAAGTTGTATTTAATGAAAACAATATACAGATGGTGAATTACTGAGCAGATCAAGCAGGAACAGGTATTGCTTGGCAGATTTAAAATTAAATATGTACCAGCATAAGATCAGAGCTTAGACAAACATGCAATCAGTAAATCAGGTTTACACAGAACTTTACCAGTTAAGCTGTTTGTAGTTTATCTGAGCAAATGCATCCAACTTTACTATCTAACAATAAAAAAAGCTGACATTTTCCCTACATTTAAATGTCATCAGACAACAGGCTGTCTTCTGGCGAAGGATTATCTCATGCCTCAGAAGTGTAGACAGCAGTGAACTTAGGGCAATAACAGATGGACGGACAACATAATTCACAAAAGAAGTGCAACTGAATCCAAACACCTGTTGGTGAGGCAGGAAGAGGGAGGTTGTTGCAAGTTATTGATTCTCTGCCATTTCAGATACTTAAAGGTGACAACTGTCTACCGCAGTCTCCTATAATATATCTGTTTTAATGGGTCTTGGAGGGCGAATCGAAACAAGAATCAAAGAATCAATATGGAGGTTTCAGAATATGAAATGGTTTGAATGAGCAGCATGTAGATTTTCCTCTGTCACCTCCATACCCGATAGTGAGGGTCTCCTGGGGAGGTAACTGCTTGCAGCATGGGTGATGTCCTCTCTGGTCTGTCAGAATAGATTTACAATGGGGAGATTAAAAATACTCCAAACACCTGACAATAAATTAGATTTTTCATCTCCCTCCTGAAAATAGATGGTACCTATAAGTACCTCTTCTCTTCTGGGCATTGGTTGTCTGGGGAGAAGGTTAGAAATTTCACTGTTGCTTAATTCTCTAAACAAGTTTACATGAAATGTTAGGTCGTAACTGTCCCATTTATTTCCCCATGCCTTAAATCAGATTTGAAACGAGATGGGGGCTCTGAGCGACCTGATCTAGTGGGGGATGTCCCTGCTCCTTGCAGGGGGGTTGGACTGGATGACCTTTGAAGGTCCCTTCCAACCCTAACCATTCTATGATTCTATGATTCTATGGTGTAAAAGTGGATAAAATGCATGGTGTGCCACAATAAGAAATTTTGGTGACCTCTACCTTGCATCCAACGGTTTCTGTCAAGGATCTACCACTTTCAGCCCTTGTAAACAAACACCCAGCCAGAGCTGTTCAAAGTTAAAGACTGATCCCTTCAAAAGCTCTTATCTGCACTGAAATACTAAAGACAGCTCTGGTTTCAGTGACTAAAATCTTGGAGAGGCTGTCATTATTTGTGTGCTCAGAGTCTTGTGTTGACCAGACTTTACTTTTCCCTCTGCTCACGAGCAAAGAGGATGAAGCTGAATATTTTCTGTAAAAGCTGGACCAGATGTAGCAGACTTTGCAGTAGTGAACAAGAATTTTTGTCCCTCCCCTGAGAATGGTGATACACCTTTCCGAGCCCTGGGGGTCAAATGTAGAGGAAGCAAAGATGCAAGAGCAAAGGAGGAATGAGAGGAGTGGATTGCTAGGAGGGGTTGTATGGGTGTGTGTATAAGGAGAGGGAGACTGGTAAGACAGGGAGGTGGGAGTGGAAGCAGATGTAAGGCATCTTCAGAATTCTCAAACGGCATTATCTGAGTTGCAAAGTCAAGGACACAGAAGTTAAGATTCTCTTGAGATCCTCAGGCTTGACTTTTTTTCAGGAGGGCAAGCAGTCATAGCCATACTTGAAATCAGCTGAAGTTCAGCTTTAAAAGGACAGTCCTGCATAATGCTAATACTCTGGAAAATCAGGCTATAGCAATTTTAAATGAGATATAAAAATTATGTTCATTAACATTTGTAAGGAATGCTGTAGAAAAGCCAATGAGGAAATTCAATTTTCAAAATGGGGTTTGAGTAATGTGCAATAAATGTTGAGGATAATTTAGTTTCTTGAGGAGGAGAAAATTACTGTGGGAAGCTCATTTAGATTTGGTACTGATTAATAGGAAGGAAATGGCTAAGTTTCTAATGGTGGTAGATAATTTGAATGAAAATCGTCACAAAGTGATCGAGTTCACGATTCTTAGGAGAAGGGAAGGATGGCAATATCAGCAAGGCATTTTTAAAAAAGACAGACTTCAACAAACTGAAAAACACTGCTCTTGGGAGTGTGTTCTGTACAGTCAGGAATGTAGAAGATGTGGAAGCTACCAAGAAAGACTGTATGAAGGGCTGAAGCCCTACTGGTCTCTGCTTTCTATCCTGAAGCTATTATAATAGCAAGCCAGTAGCACAGGGGAGCAAGGCATATGTAGGTCTGTACATGACTTGCACGTTCAGGCTTCAGACCATGAAGAGAAAACATCAAACACATCTAGAAAAGCCCTTTTAAAAATCTTTTCTCAACATCAGAGTTGTTCAGAATCTTGTTTCCTTTTTGACTGTCAAGTTGTTTCACAAAAATTGGAAACAAGAATTTGAGAATGCAAATTTAGCTATAGGAGGATTACGAGGTAACAAGAATTACATAAATGGATTTAAAGTAAGGGGAAACTGAATGAAATAAATGTCTATTACTTTCTGAGAAACGAGGGAAACACAACATGGGAAATATGCACTCGTTGTCATTGTTTCCTGTCTGCAGCCAGGAGAGGAATGGACTAAAGAATAAGTTTTTCCGTAAGTTGGATGTTCCCATGTCAGTAAGGCTATGTGAATAGAGAAGGAAGTAATACAGTAACGCCAGAGCATCTAGTGACTGTCTTCTGGGTGAGAACCAAACCAGTCAACCAAGTTGTAGATTACTTATGCTAACTTTGTTATGTAGAAAAACACAAGAGGAAGTTATTACTCAAGATATAAACATTTCAAGGATCAGATTCTAAGAAACTGGACAGTATGGATTTATTGAGAACAAATAGTGCCAAATAAATTTAATCTCCTTTTTTGACAGCATAGCTGCTCTAATTAAGGGAAGTGGTAGATTTCTGACACATTAAACTTATCAGAAAGCTGAGGAATAGTGACTTGAATTAAATCACTGTTAAATGGGTACTCAGCTGTATGAAAAATTCTCACAGTGGATATCACTGTGAAAAGAGTCTATCTCCTTTACTATCTGCCATCAGGTGTTGATACACATGAATAAGATCCCGTGAACTTTCTCCTCTCCAGGCTGAAAAGTCCCAACTTTCTTGGTCTCTTCTTGTGTGTCAGATGCTCCAGTCCCTAAACAGTCTTTGTGGTTGTTCACTGGACTCACTCCAGTCTGCCCATGGCCTTCTTCTGGGAAGCCCAGAACTAGACATGGCACCCAGATGTCTCACCAGTGCTGAGTAGAGGGGAAGGATCACCTCCCTCAACCTGCTGGTGATGTTCTCCCTAATGCAGCCCAGGATGCTGTGGTCTTCGCTGCAAGGGCTCCTGGTCAGCTTGTCCATCAGGACTCCCACGTCCTTCTCTGCAAAGCTCTTTCAGCTGATAGATATTCACTATTGACAATCAAACTCGAACATGAGCCAAGGGGAGTCCTACAGAAAACTCTTCCTCCCCGAATCTATGTGATATTTGTCTAAGAAGCTTCTGTACTTGAATAATAACATCAGTGGGTGGTGCAGAGCTGTAAGAGGTCACAAACACAATAGAGAATATATTAAATTATATTGAAATAATTGAGAAATTTCTCAAAATGTGACTTGGGAAAGAAAAATTGCACAAAGACAGAGAATTGGAAGTAAAGTCATGTACTGTCTCAGGCACCTCTTGAGACACAATGGACTACAAAATGAATGAAAGTCAACAATTTGAAGTGCTAAAACTCATATTGGGCTTGTCAAACTCGTGAGCATGTTATATGTAAACCACCGGAGATGTTACTGCAGTGTGCACTGGTGAGGCTGCAGTGGTATTCCTTCGGCACAGTTTTGTAAGAAAGTGAGCAACAAGAAGTAATTGAATAGGAGCTATGAAGAGCTGGCTTTCCTGAGTTTAGAGAGGGGAAGACTTAGAGTGGATACAAGCCTTTAAGAAAAGGCTCTCTGTGAGGCTTAACAAGTGCTGAATCAGGCATCTGAAGGGGACTGCAGGAAGCTGTAGAGCTGCCTCAGGTAGCGGCTGTTAAAGAAGCAGGAGGGGGTTTGCCCTGGGTGCGCTGATCCTGTCTCAGGGTAGCAGCTGAGGTGAGCAGCCTCCTGCCAGGTCCAAAATCCCTTTGTGGTGATCTCTCGGTGACAGCACATGTTCAAGTGAAGGCTTTTATAACTTGGTATTTTTAGAGCTAACCATTTTTACTGGATCTGTACTTGTGCTTTGTGTTCATCATGTGAAGGACGTTTTCCTTCTACTCTAATGCACTGTAATCTTGCTGCTGCAGCTTTGGCCTTATCTTGAGCTGGAAGAATAAGTAGGCTACTTTACACACCACTTTCCTCTCTTGGACACATCTCATGAAGCCCACACTTAAAAGATATTTGCCTGGTCTGGAATCCTTTGTGGAGTTCTCTTGAGACACCTTTTCAGTTTTCTAGCATCTGGTTTTGAAGTGTGAATACAGTACCTGAAGAAGTACTAATGCCGTACACTGCGGTCAAACCAGCTCGCAGTTTGTACTTGCCACTTAACGCAGCCAAGAATTCTGTTTGTTTTAGCTATAGACACATATAGATAAATCTTATCCTCGTCTTTCATACTGCATTGTGTACTGTAGATTTTGTGAACTGTGTTTCCAGGTGGATTGATCTTGCATCGACTCAGGTTAAGTAGAGAGTTAGCCTCTGGTGGTTGCAATGGTTTTCCTATCAGGAAGTTACCATCTGTGATTTCTAAACCCGTGAAGATGGCTTGCTGGTAGCAGCTTGAGACCACCAGAATGTGTTTTCAGAAACAAAACCTCAAGTCTTTAAGTATTTGCTCACACTTATTTTTTTTTCGTCTGATTTGATGTTCTGTTAAATAGACATTTTTTGGATGCATCTCTTAGGCTGTTGATTTACCAACCTTCCAGGTGCTGTTCTGCTGAACTACTGGTGATTTTAAAGCAAGTAATGGTAGCTTTTGATCCAACGTACCATTCCTTCCCTTCTTTGCGTAGTGCCAGAGTGCTCATGATATCAAAATATAAATGAAATGCTAAGCATGTTTTTAATGGAGACAGCTAGATCACTAACTCGAAGTGCCAACTATGTCTGGAAGGCAATTTTTTTCTTTATTTTACAGGCAATGCCACCGCAGTTAAGCAGTCCCGGTATAGGATTATCGTTCAGGATGCTGCTAATGGGGGACAGGCATGCCCGGACACCTTGTATGAGGAAAGAGAATGTGAAGATATCCCCATCTGTCCAGTGTACAGGTAAAAAGTGTTAGCCTGGAATCAGTCTCTTGCTAGTGAGTGTCCACTTCTCTAGAAGTTACTCTTATGCCATTGTCCTGCGCAATTTTCACCAGAAAACAGCATAATACTGGAAAATGCAGAGTTATAAACAAATAATGTACCTTGCAGCATGTGTAAAGTAGAGTTCAAATTGGAGATTTCAGTAGATCTGGCATCATGAGAACAAACACCAATAGTCACAGCTCCTAGAAATGGTAACCTCAGGGTTCGATATGTTTAAGGAAGCTATTACTGAGGAACTCCCCCCTCAATGTATCTGAAAATCAGTGTAAGTTATTTTGGGACCACTCAACTGCCTTAATCATAATTTAATGCTTATTGCAGCAACTCTTGTCTTTTCCCCTGATGCTCTCACTCCAGCGAATAATGCACACTTAAAAAAATTCTGATTAGACAAATAGTACAATAGGGCAATTACCACTCTTCATTAAAATTCTGTGACACAATATTAGTAAATAGAAAAGTATTGTATCTTTGCATATAAATCTCCAGCCCGCACATCCTGTAGGATATGGTCTCAGAGTGGAGCGGTGAGCTGAAAGCGGTGCTGAAGCAGGTGTCACACCACTCCGTTCTGCCTGGCTCTGTACCGCATAGTGCTATGGAAAGCTGCTTTCTCGTGTTCTTGACTGGTGCACAGGAGGAGAGGCTGATTTCAAAGCCTGCTGAAGATGTTTCTTGTGTATTTGGTTTGATTCTTAAGCATGCCCTACAAAAAAGAGAAAGGGAAGCGTGGTTGGAGAATGATATGGCTTTCTAGAAGGTGAACCTTGCATCTGAATTTCAGTTCACAATGCTTATTTCAGGAGTAATTGCACCTTTTTGACTCTATTTTTCCTTAAATCTCCGCAGTATATCATCATTCGTAACTGAAGTTTTTGCCTGGACATATTAACTACCTTCCAGTTTTAACCACTTAATTGTTTTCCTCTTGCAGGTGGAAGACCCACCGCTGGAGTCACTGTGTGCTGGTGCCGGATTCGGTGAGACAGGGTGTGCCGGGACATAGTGAGGCATGTGGACATGGTTTGCAGTCAAGGGGTAAGTTTTCTCTGCGCAGCCTCCAAATATTTGAGGTGTTGGTGGGTGACATTTCAGTAGGGTCTTTACTCTTGACAGTAGATAAGTGACTGAAGCACTTAAAGCGTTTTGGGACAGATTTGGGGTCCCAAATGGGGGACCTCTTGTACGGTTTTGCTACTGTGCTGGACATTAAAGTACCAGTAACTTTATAGTATGCTTGGAATATGGGAAAGGCTGTATGCTTGGTGTTGAGGTATCTCTACAGTAGCCTGCTCTTCTACCTAAAGGTGAAGCACGTGGGCTTTAAAAGAACTATCTATCTATAGACCTCTATGAAGTAATCCATTCTTGGTGCTAAAAATGGAAAGGATAATTTCCTTGTGATTTTAAATTTTATTAATAATTTGCCCGAGGCCTGATTTTCCTTAAGGCTATTAGAGAAGTTCTGCTTGGGTAAAGGCTTTGGGCTCCTGCCCCTGGTGTGATTAAGCACTTGGAAAATACAGTGATCCCCTTGTCTGCACAGAAGTGTTGAGAAGAATTTCGCTGCTCAGAGTGTGTGATCAGTCTGTAGTGGTTCCTGCGGATGGCTGGAGATTTGACTGTTATCGGTTTCCTGAGAAATCTAATGAAACCTCTAACAAAAGGTTATTTTTATTGAAAAAAATTACTATACAGGTATGCTAACTGAAGAAACTTAACATAATAATTTACTCCTTCACAAGGGTAGAAACTGTTCTTTAAAGATGAAATGAATTTCTTATAAAATCTGGAAACAAAGGAAAAGAAAGAAAAGCCCTGGCAGTACGTGGGCTGTATCTGAAAGAAGAAATGCGTTTTAAACTAAAGCTCAAAGGAGTAAATATCTTTAACTAGGTTTTGACCACAAACCTTTCCACAAGGTTTTCAAAGAGAGCTCTCTAAATTGAGATGTCCGAAAATGTATTCTGCAGCCTCCATGTGAGGGGAAAGTAATCTTTATGCTCCAGTAGGTGCATGAACTTCATATTAATCTTTGACAGAATTTGAAGTATAATAGAAGAGTATCATGCTTATTTTTACTCTGTGGAGAGTCCTCCAGCAACTACACAGGCTACGTGCTGTTCCGGGGTAATCATGGAAAAGGAATCTCATAACCTCATGGGTTTCAGCAAAATTTGTTTCAGTGCCACATTCACTTTTTGTAATTAACTGTGATTTTTGTAACAGCTTTAGTTTTCATAATTACATGTAGTGATGGAACCAATCTGCTAGGTGTTATTGAGAGTGAGTGGGGTTTTGGGAAAATGAGTTCTCAGATGAAACCCATGGAAGAGGATTTTCAGGGTATTTATGAACAAGAGGAGTGATCTCCATGGAGAAGGCAGCTGAAATCAAGCCGCTAACTCTGACTGTATTGCTTCTGAAAAAAAAGCTGCTGGATTTCCAGCAATTCTGTATCTTGTCTGTAGAAGCATTTACTAAGGGACACTGTCATAAAGCTGCTGTTAATACCTGATCTTGCTGCTACTTGAACTCTTCAAGAGCAGCTGGCATCTGTGAAGAGGGACTGTGTCACCATATTGTCAGGGAGTAACTATTTAGCCAAGGGTGGCGTTTGCTTGCATACCTTGCTAGGTCTCTTTAGCTTATAGACCTTGACACTGGACTTCTGACCGTCTCATTCTTCACCATGAAGGGGGTCTTTGGAGATATTTTTGCAATAACATGTGAGATGGGGCTGGAGATTTGGGCTTGTTCAGCCTGGAGAAGTGTCAGATGGGAGTGGAGTTCACAGAGAAGATGAAGCCACACTCTTCCCAGAATTGTACGGTGGAGTAACAGAAGATAACAGTCATGGGCTGTAGTAAGCGAAATTCCAGATTGCTTGGAGAGACTGTAGATTCCTTTGAGACACTGAAAACTCAACTGAATAAGGTCTTGACCAACCTTTTCTAGCTTTGAGCTCAGTCTCGCTTAGAGCAGGCATTGGATCTTCAGAGGTCTCTTCCATTCTAAATTATATTATACAGTTCTCCGAGTCTGTGAGTCTTTTCAGGGGAACCGGTGCCATCAGTGGAAGAACGCCGGGTGTTATAGACAGATGCTTTCCTGCAATATTCAGGCATCCTCCAAATGAATTTACATTTGAGGTATCGTCACCACTCCCTGCAGTAATTGGCTTGCATAATGTGTCAGTGTCTTTAGTCAATAAGTGCTTATTCTCCAATAAGTATTTATTTGAATTTGCCCAATTTCTTCTTTTACCATGTAGCAGCAATTACCCTTTTACCACTGAAGATAATCAGTCTTGCTGTTCCTGAGAGCATCCATTTTTAGAATTTTTTTTTCTTTTGTTGTCCATATCCTGTCATGTAAATAAGAGGATTTCACTTTTCAGTGACTGTCATACCTAGCCAATTATATAACGACATTGAATTCATATGAATTCTTTCTAAAGAAAGAATGGGTATGTTTATGTTTACCTATTGAGAACGATGACTGTGCTGAGAGAAAATTAAGTCTGAAATGACTTTCAAGCTCCATTCTTTCTCTAGGCTAGATTCCGAGATAGATGTTTACAGATCTTGTTCCATGAGTGTTTTCACGGAAATTGCACGTAAACGTACTATGTAACGTGCAGAAGATATCAGAATTTGTCTGTGAATAACAAGCAGAATAGACAAAGATATGACAGCTGTCTGAAGCTGCAATTTTCATGGCTTTATCTTGGAATGATATTACATCAATTAAAATAGCTTTTTATTTTGTATATCAGCTTCAGTGGACTAACTTATTCAGAAAACAATCATGCAGGTAAGAGAAAAGTGACGTTTAGAACCAAGAAATATAGTTGTTATTTAAACTTCATTAAGGCATGATTTGCAAAAAGCCCCTGAGATAGGGCACTTGAGAGTAAAACAAGGTGGGGATGTTACTGTTGCTTGACAGTGACATAGACAACGTTTCTAACAGTAAATGAAGAGCTTTTCAAGCTTTTTCTATTGCTATATAGCTGTCATTTTCCTCGACAAGTGACTAATTTACTAGAAGGTGTCAAGACTGTGAGAAAATTGCTTCTGCTTCGGATGCCCTTCAGTGACTTTACTGTTCTCTGATGTTTGTGATGGAGGATCCTTCAGAAATGACCTCTCCCTTCAGTACTGACATGAGCAGCCACCTTAGACGTTTACATTTTTGGGGAAAAAAATGTGTTGCTCATTACAAGGGATTGTTAAGGTTTAATTAGTGGACAGAAAGCCTGTTTTAAGCAAGTGTCTTTGAAGGCTGCTTCAAAACCATTGATAAAGTAAATAGACACGTATTAAAGACCAGACTGATGTACTGAGACTGTACTTTAAAGCTAGTCTTGGAAATACGTTGATAACATGGTTATGAAAAAAGTAGTTACTTTCCAAAAGCAAGGAGAAGCTGTGGTAATGAAAGACATCATGTCTGTCTTCTCCTGCTCCTGCCATTTCTCAGCTGTGATTCATTTGGGGGATTTAACCATATCTCCCATCATTAATGCCCCATCCCTGGAAACATTCAAGGCCAGGCTGGATGGGGCTCTGAGCGACCTGATCTAGTGGGGGATGTCTCTGCTCCTTGCAGGGGGGTTGGACTAGATGACCTTTGAAGGTCCCTTCCAACCCTAACCATTCTATGATTCTATGATTCTATGATTCTATGATTCTATGATTAATGAGACAGTAAGTCCATCTCAGAGCTATAACTCCTCGTCATAAGAATACAGAAATGCTGTGACACAGAGCAGCAGATATTTTTACAGAATAATTTATTGATTTATATACAAGAAAACAACAACAAACCCAACAATGTTGTAATGAAACTACTCCTGTGCTTTGGAGAAGTGCACTCTCCCTTGCATGCCTGAGGTCACGGGGTGGATCGATACTGGATAGCCTCGTTGGGGATCTCAGTAGAATATTTCTTTTGGTATGCTCTACCATCAGATCACGTATGATGTGTTTCTTTCCTCCTTTAACTGGGTTGTAAATTCACACCACATGGACTTTGCTAAGATGGTTGATGTTAAGTATAGTCCATTTCAGTTGAAAAGTTGATGTATGAATTGACAGTGAAAAAGTAGAATGCAGGCAGCACTGAACTCAAGCAGTTTAAGATTCCTGTCTCCTTCATTGCAGGTTTCTGACTCTTGCTCTAGAGCTTCCTAATAGCTATAAGGATATTACAGACAGGACCGGTTTTAGACTGAGGTGCAGATCAAACACGTGTAATTATGAGAACAAAAATTGTAATAATCTGCTATCTTAAGTTTTCTGAGTGTGTCCAAATGCAGTGATAGTTCCAGTAAAATCTTACATAAAATATAGACAGAACTGTGATTACAAATATAATTTGTAATAAATTGGTGACTAAGTTAACGTGTTCCATACTAAGCAAGATGAAAGGATGAATTTTGGTATTGCCTGTTAACATTGCACCTACAAAAATTTTTCAAACAGGCATCCTTTACCTGTATTATCTCGTGTATTAACAATCTGTAACACAGTAATGGCCAAATACATTACTGTTGTTTCTGCTGAAATTATTTTATGGTAACCTATTTATAATGAGAAATGCCATCAAAAAAGCATCAGTGTTACCATTTTTTTGCTCATAAGGTAGTCACCCAACAGTTCTTATTCCCTGTTTTGTAAGTAGTTAATATAACTGCTGATTAGCTAAATTAGCAGATGCATTCATTGTAATTGGAGTTGCAGAATACTTCTGCACAGAATTACCAATTTCAGGGGGTACATGTTAGAATCCTGTTATAATTTACAGGCTAGAGGCAATGTGATAGCCTAAAGTTTACAATGACTACGTTTATGATAGAGAACGTGCCAAAGACATGGACTGCTTCAGTTAGATGGTGATATTTTATGAGCGGTGCTTTGCAGTGCAGTCCTGTGTATGAATCTATCCAGCTGACAGCGGCTTACCTGCCATCAGCAGCTCCCTCCAATATTAGCTTTGCCTGGTAGGACGCTGGCACCTTGAGCCTTATTCTGAATGATGCTGAGGTTTTATTAGGTTTGTCAGTGTTTTTTTCAGATGATGCTGGTCAAGGGACCCACTGCTAATGAGTGGTTGTGGGGACACAGTGGGAATATGGATTTGGGAGCGAGCTGAACCTGAGTTCCAGCCAGCATCATTGTCTGGAAGACACCTGCCTGGCAACTGGTGGCATTGGTAGGAAATAGCTGAGGGAAAAATAATTACCAGTGTAAGGACAGAAGCTGAGCCTTGTTTGTGGTATGTTTGAAAGGAAAGTTTGTAAAGTGAAGTCTGTCTAGGATGGGGATTGAGGTTTGGGGAGTGGCCTTTCCAGGTCGTGTCTCCCTGGGGCTTCAGTGACACTTTACCCATGTAGCCGCTCTACCTCATATTGCAAATTCATAAAGTATGTGTTATCTGTATTGTTATTTTCTTGTCACTGATAATGCAATTTTTAGCCTATAAACACATGGAGAGTCATAAGGTGATAAGAAGCAACCAAACCAGAATTGATTTACTATTATTTGTTCTTGATAATCTGATTTCTTTCCTTGATGAGGCAGTGGGCTGGAGGTTAGGCAATAAGGTAAGTGGAAAGCGGCACAGATAATATTTCCTTGACTTTAGGGGGACGTTGAGTCCAGTCCAACATGACTGTCTCCCATGTGTAATAAGAAAGTATGACCTAGAGAAATGCAGGATGAGATGATTGTGCAATTTGTTGAAAAAATGCAGTCAAAGCTCTGTTACCAGTTGTTTGCTGTCAACCACGAAGGTGGTTTCACCTGGCTTCCTGTGGGGTGCACCTACTCCTGGCTGTCTTCAGTATTTTCATTAACTTATGTGTATAATGAAATAGAGAGTACATCTGTAACACATCTGGGTAGTTGCAAATTGTGAGTACTTCGAGGGGCTGGCCAAAAATACAAGTTGGATAGATTTGAGCATGCTCTGAAATCAGAAAAGTGAAATTTTGGTTAAAGAAAAAGATGTGCATCAGTCACGCTATGTAGAAAAATGAGTGATAGTACTGAAGAGGTAAGTCTGGAATTAAGAGTTATGGACCATGTGTTAGCAGCATTATACTGTTGTAAAAAAAAGGTACATCATAAAATCTTGCATTTTACATTTGTCTTCTTATCCCCAAGTTCCTGAAATTTATTCTTCTGCTTCCTGAAATGGAGTTTTAAGAGGTAATTGTCCTTCTTGCTTTTGTTCCAGAACACTTTTTGCCGCCATAAAGGATGACAAACAATTAAGGTGAAATAAAAACATCAAAACTTTCTCATAATTCCAATTCCTGGTTTGCCAACAAACTGAGAATAAATTAGGAATCCTTTTTCAAAATACCCAGTTGTCATTAACAGAAACAAATAAGGCATTTAGGAGTCTAAGCTCTGGTGAATATCAGTGAAAAAATTAAAATCTCTTGAACTTAATGGAAGTTTACCCTTATTTTAAATTTAAAACTTATCTTCAGTCTTGGTGAACTATGTATATCTGCATGCAGGAGTTTGAGAGTTTTACCACTGCAGTATGGATGTATTATTACATGAGTCTGGATTGCTTGTATCTAATCTCTATCAGTTTATCTGTAGGCTTTGATCTTTAAATTATTTCACCAAGCCTGGGTTTAATTGTGGATTTGATAGTAGACTAGCTTCATGCAAAAATGTGTGACAATGTTTCACAAAGGGGAAAACAAGGAAAAATTAAGGAAAAGGAGACAATAATAAAAAACTAATCTCCTGTTGGAAAAGCCGCATGTATGCATTCTTAGCCTTTCCTGCACTAGTAGAATGAGGAAGGTATCCTCTCCTAGGCAGATTTTCTGTGGGATTTATTTCAGTTTTGGAACATTAGAATTGACTGGGAGCAGGAGGAGAAGGGAAAGGATAGATAGAGGTTATGTGAGATGTGATGGATCAATCTCTCTGAGAATTTTGTGGCTGCCTTTGAGATTCCTGCAGTTTAATTTATGAGAAATAAAATCACCTGCTTGTATAGAAATCATCCTGGGCCAATTTCTTAAAACGTGATGTAAATATGTGCATGGCTGTACTGGAGTCTGCAGCTGGGTACCGTTTTGGGGAACAGAAATTTGTCCTCATATTGTATTACATCTCACTGATCTCCAGGTAATGTGTTCCTGTAGATCAATTTTTCTTTCCTTGGGTCGTAGTTGATAGGACAAGGGGAAGAAAGATTGATACTGATTTACCAGTGACAGGTTGTTCACGAAAGAGGGATGGTGGACTACCCTCCTTTTTTCATGGGAGATGTCAGCAGAAATCACAGGACGCTTAAGACAGTGCTACTATATTTCAGTCTGGGTCTGGCCCGGCTCCCACCTCAGGTGTAGCTGCTGTAAGAGTATTTCATAGGTGGTAGGAAAATTGGCATGACATTACTTTATAGATACTAACTAATAGCAAGAGAGACTCCAAGTCATTTCTGTCACTGTAGCCTTATGCCAGCAACATAAAAATTGAAGAGACTCTTAGAGAATTTCTCCTGACTGCAATCTACAGTGCGACATTTTATCCAAAGGCAACTCAGTAACCTGTAGACTTTCTGTGTAATAAAGATGATGAAGACTGCATCAGATAAATTACATATATTTGATTTCCTTCAAAAAGAGGACAGTATATTCCACTCTGTACAAGGAAATAAGCAAGTTTTCTAGCTTAACTGTATACTGTTCCGATCTGATAAACAAAACAAATATGAGCATCCACACACAGCATTTGTTTTCTGGGGGGGAAAAACAGTCTTGATCAAGTAGAAAAGTCTTTTGAAGCCAGAAGGCATGAACGCTGAAAATGTATACTACAAGCATGTACCGATAGAGGGATTGTTAAAAGATCAAAATAATGAGAAGTAAAGCAGAAGAACATCAAAGCTTTCCAGGCTATGTATTTCTGCCTTGATTAGGAGGACGGAGGGAAGAAGGGGGGAAAGAAGGTTTTAGATCAATAGGAAATGGCCCTCAGAGTCAAAGACAGCACCATCCGAATGTGTACAATTTACAGGAATTGTTAGAGCATCTCAATCATAAAAGTCCCAAATGATCTTACAGTACTCACACCGTATTTAACAGGTACACAGAGAGAGTTGAGATCATCTTATCTGAAGGAAACTCCTTTTTAAATGTAAGGGTAGATAGATTTTCATTTTGTCTTTCATCCCTCTGATTAAGTTCAGCTCTCTTTGGTCCTCCTAAGATTTCTTTCATCTAGTGTGTAGTCTGTATGATCTAAGCAACTATCGTTGGTGAAAGTCATTTTTGGGGTCCTTTTTTAAATGATGGATTGTCATTAAACAGAGTATAGTAGATGAAAGAGGTCCAAGGAGAACCAAACTGTGCTGAGACTTACTCAGGAGGATGAAAGACCTAATGAGAGGCATAATGAGGAGCAATCTCTCCCTCAAACTGGAGACAGGCCCTTCCAATTATGACTTGTTTTTAGCACCAGCTCCAGTGATTTAAAATCCAAGTTATGACAGTTGATTCAGACTTTTCCTAGAAAACTGAGGCATTTTTATTATATGAATGGTAGGCCTGAGTGGTCATGCTTCATAGTTTGTGCAGAGGATGTTATAAACTATAACAGAATTCTTTTCTGTGGCCATGAACGGGTTGTAAGTAGACCTGATCACACAGCCTCGTGTACTCCTCATCAGAAATACAGGAGCTATTTCATCCTAAATCTCTGTGTTTCATTGACTTAGAACCTGAAACACAGGGGTTTATAATCCTTCATATTTCATATGAGCTCGTGTAACTGTCACTGTAACTAGCTATAAAAATACACATTTTTTTTTTTCATAGTGTTCTTAATCTTTTGGTGTCTGTCTGTGTCTGGCATACCTCAGTTCCATGGGTTAACTCTGCAGTGAGTAAACTATTTTAGTTTCTTGATGATTTCCAACTTAATTGAATCAGCCTTTGTTCTTGAGACATTTGAGTCCCATTTGGTCTCCTTTTTTGTTTGCTATTTTATGTAACACTTTTATGTCCCTCTTGTTCACCTCTCTGTGTTCTAGGCAGTCTCATTCAGTACTGATTTAAGTCTACCTTTGCTTTTTAAAATTTTAAATTCCTCCTTGTCGTGTTCATGCTGTTTACAAATCCAAAGATAATTCAAGCCACGTGGTTCATAGGGAAATTGTTAAAAATTCATCCGAGCTGAGCAGGATAAGATCCAGGTTCTGTGGAAAATGGCCCTACGGAGAACTTTTCTTCAAATAGACACTTTGAACAGGAGACCTTGAAGCATGACCAAAAATAAGCAAGTTTATTAAAAAGCTTTCATACTATTAGTTGTTAGGAAAACACTAGAGATGTTATTCTCCCAGTCTTTACCAAAATAACCTTTCTTGTCAATAACGATCTCAGTCAAAGGAATACAAAATTCTGAGAAACTCCAGAGACTTTAAGTGGAAGGGTAAAGACCAGTTGTTTGTTCTTACAGTGTGATAGCACCAAAAAGACTTAGTTTGATATTTATTTTACCTAGCTGAAGAAATGAATGGTTCTGGGTTGAAATGCTGATCGTGCTTAAATCAATGAAATATTAAAGGACTCTCTCAGTGCTTTGGAACACCGCTCCCCCCGAAAAAAAACCTCCAACAAATAAGCAAAGCCAACTGTTGGTGAAAGGAAAAAGGGAGATGTTGAAAGAAATGCAGAATTTTATTTATAGCAGATACTGTTCATTGTCAGACTGCTAGGGTTTGGACTGCTTGGGGGATTTCCTTCAGAGGAGCTTGGTGAAAGTTGCAGTTTGCATTTTCCCTTCTTCTGCATTAATTAGAAAGCACTTCTTATTGCAAATTATTGAGTCAGGTTCATTTGAATAATTAAGCACTAATACTCAACACGAATATTAGGATCCTAAATGGCAGAGCTCATCAGCGTGGCTTACTATAAATCTTCAGGCACAAGATTTGATCCATGTGACATGCCGCAAAGGTGCAAAAGGAATCCTCATGTCGTGTTCGTGGAATCTGAATTTGTGTATTTGTGTTACTCCAATAGCTTTGATTGCCGTACAGGTTTTAGACATGAGTTTTCAATTTCAGAATAAGTGAATAACCTTGACTCAAACTATCTTTCAAAATTCCCAGCATCTTACTTGCAAATGGGTGCACTGAAGTGACAGTAGAGTAACTGGAAGTGACAGGGATACTTACGAAGTGCTTACACTTGCAAGAATACATCAGGTAACTGTGAAACGGTCAATATTACATTTGCTTGATGCGTCCAGTGGTGCTCTTTTCTGTTGGCATCATTTCTAAATATGTACAGAAATATTAAAAATACTGAGCAGTGTGTTTAGCACTTTCTAAACCAGTCTGATGATTGCAGCATTAATACTTCCAAGCATTTTCCCTGTTGGAAACACCCCTTTTCCCTTTCATTAACAGTGTTGACATTGATTTGCTTCTCTAAAGACTCAGGAGAAGATTCCATCTTCTTTATATTATAGTAAATCAAGAGAAACTTCATCCAAAAAATTGGAATTCCACTGGAATAAAATTACTACACAAGAAAAAGCCAACTCTATACTTTGATGGCAATAGATAGTAATGAAAAAACTGTCACCTTCTAACAAAGATTTTTCTAAAGTAATTTTTTTCCTGGCAGCCGCTGGTCTTGCCCAGTGAGTGCATCGTTTATTAAAGAATTGCTGATATTGACTTGTGAAAGAAGGAAAATTTGGAATAATATATTCTGATATTTGACAGAGTTTTCCTGAAGTAGGGTATTTTGTAATGTCAAATTTGGATCTTGGATGTGAAGCCTTGTAGCAAATGCTACTTTTTACTGCTTTTCTGGTCAATTCTAACATCTGCACTATTGTTCCTTCCTGGCAGTTCGCAGAAGTTTCAGTCCTACAATCATATATTTGTTTTCTTTGATATGTGCCCCAAGGTGATTGAAATTTCTTTGAGTTATTTCTTTTCTACTGTCTCTTGGATATTAACTTTCTGTATCTTTGTTTTCATCCTGGTCTTTGTGTTGGCAAGGGAAACGCCTGCACCAGAGGTACACAACGAGAGGAAATCTAACCGACCTGTTAAAATGCAGTAGGCTTGTCGAAGGCCATCTACTTTAGCATTTGTTTAATTCAGGGTGAAGCAGACCAGCACGTCCTCAGGGGATGTATGACGTGAGAGGGCAGCACTCCCAACCGCTGCTGTGTGATAGGAATATATGGGCTTCCACAGCCTCTGCCCATGCTTACCGTGAACCTTTTCTCCTGGCTTATTTTATTCCTTATGCTCTGGGAAGACATCTTAGTGATAGGTGCTTATTAACAATATTTGAGAAAATCAAGTGGAAATGGGTCAGCAGAACTGAGCGGCTGCATGCAGACATGAGTTCTTCAGAGAATTTGGGAGATTTACCTCTTCTGTTGCATTTTAACCCTCCAGAGCATTTGATGCGGTCATGGCATGCGTTGTTTAGGGCACATAGGGGAATTTGTGGGGCAAATCAGGTGCACCGTGTTTGTGAGAAGTTGCTTTGACCAGCAGGAGCTATTTCAGCACAGCTTTGAAAGGCTCAGTTAGTGGAGGACATAAAAATCACAGCCTGCAAGATGGATTTGCTTTGTGCAGGCTATGTTGCTGGTGAAGTTGCATGTGAGCAAACTTCCAAACAAACAGATAATACATTTGTGCTTTAAACTACATAGATATTTTCAGTGCCTAGTTTCATGGTGTATACATTTCCGTGTAATCTAAGCACATCTGCTCATAATAATTAACTTCTGTGGTGTATGAAAGGAAAAGCTACATCAGCTCTGTGGTGTGACGAGATAGATTGCTTTCTATCTGTTCATCATAATGATTAATTGTAGCATTTATAGGAAAATGGCTGTATTTTATTAATTTTTGGTTTTAGATCATGTATCTTGCTTTTTTAAAGCTTATTTAAATGTAAATACTCTGCAAATCTGGTATGAAAGCATAAACTTTCCAATTTTAAGTGCTTTGATGAGAAACAGGGCAAAATATGTCTCTGCTTAAATTGTCTTATCTGAAGACTTTGAAAGATGCCTGTCTTTCCTGGTGCAATGAATTTCACAGGTAAATGTAAATATTGAAAGTAACCATGAAAGGACTTTAGAAGGATTATGAAATCTCATTTGACCCCAAGGGCTGGTGTTTCCACAGGGCAAACTTAATAATTGTGAAACATAATAGGAATTTGCAGTTGGTCCTCTGGTTTTGCAAGTAGTACATATTTACTATGAGTGAAATACTCATCTGATGTGTTTCCAGAAGTTAAATACGCTTAATTCTTGGGCTTTAGTTCAGTAAAATTTGAGTATCTGCTTTGTGGAATGTAAGCTTTCAGGTTTGCAGTAGAAGTAGTGATGGATAGACGAGTACAGCTATCAATTAGCACTAACCTGTCATGCAAGTTGATCAGGGGAGCCCGATGATCCTGTTGTATTTTCTCCCACTGCAGTCATCTTCTTCCAGTACTTGAAAACAAGTTAATGTGTGTTGTATAGATGGAGGTCAGCCACAGTTTTTTATTGATGTTGAGCTTGCACCGTAAGAATGGTGGAAGCAAAAGAAATGATGTGTGGAGAGCGTTTATTGAGCAAAAGTCTGAAACTCAGGTAAAGTTGCAGGAGTGTACAGAATTTAGCCTACTATTTAAAAGTCCTTCTGGGTTGCTCAAATCATATTGATTAAATGATAAACAAAATACTTTCTTGAAATCTCATGGTGACTGGCATAAAATCCCTGATTGAATTATATTGCAAACAGAACACTGTGAGGGAAAATATCTTTACCAGTTACTATTATATCTTTTTTTTTTTAAAGAGTTTCTTATTAACAATTCCGTAGCAGGATTTTCTCAGAAGATAAACTAGACTCAACAAAGAAGTTAATACAAAAGTAAGCTATTGCAGTGGCATCAATGAACAGATACAATAAGCAAATAAGCAATTTGCAGATAGAGAGTCAACATCCCATGAAATGTTTATAAAGGTAATACTTAAGATCTCATAAAATCAAATTGTATGCAGATACAATAACAAAAGTCAGTAATAAAACAGTGGTGAATCTGGTCCAGAGAGAGCCATAAAGCAAAAGGCTCTATTCTGTTTCAAAGGTTTTCCTTTGTGCTAAGCAAGGCAACATCACCCAATCTTTGCTTACCAAGATACTCATGGTTAGTGTGTGCGCATACAAAT
>JAAGAY010136076.1:29626-69561 GCA_011801015.1 Ardeotis arabs
TTAAATAAAAAAAAAAAATTAAAAAAAATAGATTTGTTATAAGGACAGACAGAGTGTTTGCTGCTAAGTTGCACTTCCTCCATGAAGTCTCAAAGATGCTCATTTATGACACATCAAGATCAGTTTCTATATGTTTTCTAGAGCCAGGAGTCATTAGGACAGACATTTTCAAAATAGTCGGCTTATCCTTGACAGCTCTTTCCCTGAAAGAGGACCGAGAGGCCTGAGGTCTTGCCTTTTTTTAACTGCTAATTGTAACACTCCTGGGATTGCAGCTGATCTGCTCAGTGCCTGGGTGGTGCAAACTTAGGCCAATTTTGGGGGAGGTGGGATGGGGGAATGGAGAGTGTCTATTTTTTTTTTACCACATTTGCAGAAGGATCCTTTGTTACCTTTAATACCCATTGCTAATTCTGATTTTTGCATGGTTGTGCTGCAATTTTCTGCTAATCCTTAGCAAGTTGACCTAGTTTCTGTCTCTTTTTTATTTGTTTGAGGGCAGTGAATAGCTTTTGACTGAGCTTAGCTGATTTCTTATACTCCAGCTTATCCCTACTGGGGTTGTGCCCATTCCCTAATAAGAGAGCTTTCACTTTGGCATTTGTCTTTTTTCTGAACTGCACCTTTCTCCAATTTTCTTTTCCCTACCAGCCCAGCATTGTAGGACACTTTACTTAGCCGTAATGCAAATATATTTATATGAATGTATACCAGCCCATCCCAGCTGTTGTTATCTGTGTAATTTAACGGGCTGCAGGGGAATCTCAGCCAGGAGCAGTGTTACTCCTCTCCCTCCTTCTTCACTGACCTTGGTGCCTGCCGCCGTTCCTCTCACAAGAAATTCTTCACAACAGGCTGGCCGACCCCTCTCAGGATCTTTTTACATCTCATTCACATCTCATCTCCTCTCCACTTCTTGCAGCTGGGTCAGGCCCAGTCGGCTGCCCGGCGGCAGGCCAGAGGGTGAGGCCTGCAAGGCCCACAAGGCTTGCGCCTCCCCCTCTCTGCCCATGCTCCAGCTTCTTCACTCATTTATTTATTTATTTATTTATTTTTCTTGATTTTCCCCTTCTTAAATACATTATCACAGAGGTGTCATCACTGTCACCAGTGAGCTTGGCTCTGGCCAGTGATGGGTCCACCCTAGGCCTGGCTGACTCTGCTGGACAAAGGGGAAACTTCTAGCAGCTTCTTGCAGCAGCTGCCACCATAGCCCCCCCTGCTACAAAAAAACAGCACAGTTCCCTTTTAATCATCAGCCAGACATTCGGTAGGTCAGGTGTTCTCTATAAACTAGCCCAGAGACTGAAAAGGTGTATAATTTGCAGTTAAAATAAAATGTCACCATCATTTGCGTGTCCTTCCAGAAGAGCTGTACATCTTTATGTTACTATTCCAGTTACATGAATTCACCTGTTAAATATTGGCTATAACAGCGTTTCACTAAAAATATATATGTTAATGTGACAGCTATGTAAACATTTTCAGTCTGTTTTTTAAGGCTTTGTTGAGTAAATATAGCTTTATTGTGAAACCTCAGTTATCTTAGCTGAAGTATAATGTAAAGATGATGGAGCAGCTGTCACAGCTTGGGAGAGGGATGTGGATGCATCATCGGGCACCACCTTCGTCAGTGCTTGGACAAGGTACATTAGGCAGCCTTCTTGTGGTGGAGAAACATCAGGTCCCATTTCTTTACTTCCTTATGTAAGTTACTCTGAAAAGAATAGTTTAATATTGGTAGCAGATGACTGTTGTTTTCAATTTATTCAATGTTTTTGTAGGTGTAGCAGATTTCATGTTGGTAAAGGATAATTTGATTTTGAAAGGTGATTACATATAGTATGCTTGGGGTTGTTACTGAAGAGTCCCACCATATTCGTAATGGAAAGTATGTTGAACTTAATTTTAAACATATAGTGTAGAAAGGTAGATAAACATTTGAAACATTAAAGAGTTAAGCATTTCCTCACAACCGTTGCTCATTCTTTTACTGGGAGAGGATTGTCAATCTTATGGTTTTTAACTTAAATGTAACCTGCATCCCTACCTCCAGCATACACTTATTTTTTTCTAGAATAATTTTATATAGCAGTGTGAAATGGGCTTCTGTTATCTTGGACAACATAGAATACAATAATCTGTGCAAAGAATCTTATGAACCTCAGCTTTTTTTGTGTGTTTACTGTACTGGAAAACCTTGTAGTCTCGTCAAAACCTCTCATTTATTGATAGCAGACACATCAGTATTGGCAGCTCATTTCTTTTTTTCCTTTTTGTTAGAAAAAACCTTGCTACATTTATTAAGTTGAGTAGAGAAAAAAAAATGCTATTTTCTGTATTTATAGTTTGTATGGGCACACAATTCTCATCCCACCCAGGAGATAATCTTGTGGTTTGTGACGGTTTTTTTCATAGAATCATGGGATGGTTTGGGTTGGAAGGGACCTTCAAAGGTCATCCAGTCCAACCCCCCTGCAAGGAGCAGGGACATCCCCCACTAGATCAGGTTGCTCAGAGCCTCATCCAACCTGGCCTTGAATGTTTCCAGGGATGGGGCATCCACCACCTCTTTGGGCAACCTGGGCCAGTGTTCCACCACCCTCATAGTAAAGAACTTCTTCCTTATACCTTGTCTCAGTCTACCCTCTTTTAGTTTAAAACCATTACCCCTTGTCCTATCACTACAAGCCCTGCTAAAAAGTTTATCCCCAGAAAAGAATGTTGGGGTTTTTTTAAGCTTCACTGTATTTTTACAGTTGTACAAGTACTTAGGGTAGTGAGTTAATAATTAAAATAGCCATTTTGTGCATTCCTTTATTTTCAACAACTAGAGAACAGCTTATTTTATTTATTTTAATGTAATCAGCCACTTTACCAGTAGTACTTTTCAATACATTTTTCTTTACCTTTTGGCAAATTCAACTTTTGAGTACATTGTTATTCATACATTTCAATACGTGACTTTTAATTTAGTATTATTCGAACTGTTACTTTTGATCCCTGTGTGGAAGGCTGTGGTTCACATGCCTAATACTTTGAGATAGACAAATAAGTAATTCAGGCTTTGTAGTTTGTGTGCTACATAATGACCTAGTCGTAATTTTTGAATCGACTGTCAACACATATTAAATCAGAACATGTATTTGAAACAGTAGTATTTCATAAGCTGCATTTGACAGTTCATTATCTTATCTGTGAGAACTGCTTTCTTCCTTCATCTTGCCTCAAAAACAATATCCCTGCAATTGAACTTTTAGTAAAAGTCAAGGTCACAGCTTTGGAATACAGTTATATATGGGAATTGCCTGTCTTCTCGTTGAAAATGCGAGTAAATCAAAAGTACTGATACGGTAATCTAAGTCTACAGTATGTTCTCTTGCATTTTATTGGAACTAAAGGATAAGAAGTTTTATTGACTTTTAAAAACTGTTCTTAGTGAAACTTCCTTGAGAAAGTTTCTTAATAAATCTATATAGATTTAACCCTCCACTGAAAAAAAAAATAAAAACAAATCAGGAATGGCAGTAATTTATAACAGATATATATATATAAACCTACGAGGAATGGATTTTTTTAGGTAGAAATGTGATGTCTATGTAAATTAACCAAGTAATAGATCTTCAAGTTTTCTGAGATACAGCACAAATACCTTGTGTCTTCTGTGGAGTCCATTGCCTAGAGAGAACTGGGGAAAAAGGGAGTATTTTAGTCAGAAATCCACCTCCCCTCCTCACCTGCCCAATTTATAATTTTCTTCTAGAGCAAGTGTTAGGAAAGGGACTGTCTTCCTGTGGAAGACTGATGCCATTTGGTTTCATTTGATTAAAGGAGGCTGGGAAACATTTTTGCTTTTGATTATACAAACTATAGCTCATGTACAGTGTAATGAGAGAAGTTTCCTAGAAATCCATTTCAATTTGTGAACTAATTTTGGTTTGATGTTCTTGTATATCGTATTACTAATATATCAAAAGATCTTTAAAATATAGGAATTTTTAATTGTCTTAAGTGTTGCCAAAAGTTACAGTCTTTGCAGCCTCTTAATGTTTCCAGTAACTTCAGATTCTGCTTCTAATTTGACATTATGCCATTGAAGAATATAGTTATTTTTTTTATAACTTTGAACAAAAGTCTTTATTTGACTTTTGACCTGCTGTGAGAAGTCATTCAGTGCTTCCCAAAGTTTATATTCCAAATTTTGAGGGTTATTTCTAACACAGATTATTAAGGCTTTCTTAGTACTTCTGTGTTGCCAAGGGAATCACAGACAATTTACTCCTGGAGGAGATTCAGTGTTAAGAAAATTTGTGCATGGGTGTTAAAGTGAGGGTTTCTAAATTGTTTATTAATTTACAGTGAAGGCCTGATATATTACTCACACATCCTCCATACTTTCCTGTTAGTGCTACCTTGATATATGGAAGAGTAGCATTACTTTCAAGGGTTTTTTTTGGGGGAAAAAAATAACTTAAATTGCAATTTTTATTTGTTAATTTAATTTTGCATTATTATGAATAAGTGAAAACCATGGATGATGTCTCGGTATTTAATAACGTAATGCCAGAACTTCATGACATAAAATTTAGTAGCTAGACCAATATTTAAACTGTTGAGCGATGTTATTGCTCTACTAAACCTCGTCACTTCACACATCTCTCTGCAAGACCTACTTTTGCCTCAGGCTGTAAATGGAAGATGAGATTTTATTGTAAATCTCCTGGATTAGGTACACAGGAACCACGTTGGTTGACACTGGCTTTGAGATATACGAGCAAAAGTTTGTGTAGTCATTTTTGCTGTGTTTCCATTCTAAAAGTTAATTAACTGATAAGATATAACCCTGGAGCGTGGATCTTCAAATAGGACAAGACAAAGGTTTAAAGAGAAATTGAGACAAAGGTCTGATGCGATGAATGATCTAGAAAAGGCAAATTACCAAAGCAGTGTTTTAGTGAATCTCTCAGTTCTGCGTAATCGTACGGTATTAATTTATTTGGCTGTGCCATGTCAAACTTGCTCATAGAAACAAATCACTGTGAATTCCTGGTGTGCTGTATTCATGCTTTCATTACAGCAACAAAAGTTAGTTTCCCTAGTACAGCACATTTGTACGGGAATTTCCCTTTCCTTTTGGCCTTCTGATGAATTAAATAGCTGCTATGTGCTATTTCTTTGAAATATACACTTAAAATTCTAAACATCAGTTCTCTCTTCTGAAAAGGAAATGTGATGTGAAACTTGATAGATTTTCTAAGTATTGAGTTGGTTTTACGTTGAATTTTATTGCCTAAAGAACTTATTCTAAAGTAGAAGAGGTAGTTACCACTTTGGGAAATTTTGGAACTCCCTCTGATTACATTTACTTGGTTTTGAGGGAAATGGTACTACTGGGCATAATTGGCCGTAGTCTTTGTTCCCTCTCCAGGGAAGAAAGGGTCAGATGTTCCTCTGGGCTTCCTGTCACTGAGGCACCCTCAGGTCGGAGTCACTGATGTGCTCCTTAAAGATGCTCTCTGTGGCTGACATGGACCTGCCTCTCCAGAGGTGAGCACAGGTCCTGGTGCTGGGCATGGACTCTGAGAACTTCTCAGAGGTGTGGAGGGTATTTCTGCTCGTATCCAAGGAGAAAGCTGACAATGCGCATTGGTGACTCCAAGACTTTCAAAAGACACAGGAGAGGCACGCTAAGGATATATAGAAGCAAGTGGTGGTGGGTCCACTGTTGTGGTACTGGATGAGTATGAACAGCCTCCTCCCCAAGAGGTGCCATCAGGTTACTGTCTCTTCTCTACGTTTTCACGGGCTCATGTTTTCATGATTTTGTTTATTTTTTAAGAAGTCAGAAAAAATAAACATAAACCACTTCTGTAAAATTTGACTCCAAGTTACTTTCTAAAGATGACCTTTCCCTGCTTTAAGCTCTCATCACTTTAAGCATGACGTTGTGTGATCCTGTGATGATAGTTGGCAGAAACCTTCTGGGTCAAGAAAGATTCACCCATAGAAGAATTTCATGGGAGAAACTGCTCTGAGCTCCAGCAAAGATGAGCAAGACTTCATAGGTGAAGAGAGAGAATAAGATGAGAATCAAACTGGTGATTTATTATAGCCAAGATTACAGTGGTTTGCACTGGAAAGACTGTAATATAAGAAAATGTAGCGGAGTGTCCCGTTCAGCTCTACCCCAGGGTTAGCTAGATTGAAGCTTATGAAGAATAGCTAAAAATACTAATAATCTTATGGCAAAGTGGGAAGTATCACTAGTTCTGGTGCAATTTACTTTCTGTTGTATTAATTTGTCTTTATTGCATTTGGTTGTTTTTATGGATAAACAAACCATAAATTATATGATCCAAACCAATGGTAAAGAAATCGCAATAAAGAATATTTTGTGTCCAAATATTGTTATACATGAACAATCCTAGAGTAATCAATCAGTGTTTGGATTGTGTAATTGCTTTAGAAACAAATGCTTGCAAACAAATGCTTCATTCATAGATATTAAAAAGAAAATGTAATAGGATCTGTTCTTTTCCTATCAAAATAAAAGTGAATTTTCCCATTGTTTCAGAGGAATACAATCTGCTTTATAATCTTCACTCAATTATAACAATTTCATGCAAATTTAAGAAGAATAGCAGGAGCTAAATAAGATTTTTTTTTCCCTTTTTTACCTGTAAGAAAGGAAGAGAAGATCATCGTAAGAAAAACATAACATACTGTAAGGTATCTCCCTTTGCATCTTCTCTGATCTTCTACCTTTTTTTTTATGAGACTAAAAGGGGAAAGAAAATAGTCCCTTTAGAACTGTTAGCTTCAAAAGAAGAGTAAAAAGGAATGTGCTAGCAGTGAGAGTGGTCTGAACAACAAACGTAAGGAAAGATGAGTGTAATGATTTTTATTATTCTTAAGAGGCAAACCTATTGGAACTCCTTCACTCCCACAAAAAAAAGTTCATTTCACGTGACCCAGGGGAAATACCAATTCTTATACTTACAGGAATCAAGGTATTTTATACGCACTATGTAGAAATACATCCTTCGGTATCTTGGATGGTTAGTCTCTTCTGGGGAACTTAATTTTTTTTTGTTTTGTTTGTCTTTTTTTTTCTGCTGAAGAAAGGATGCCCTGAGGTAGGGTTTCTGTAAAACACTTTTTCCCCGCACACTAGGAATGTTTGGGAAGAAGTATAAAAAGCCTTTCTGTATGTATAATTTATACATTATGTATACATGCATGGAACTCCCACACATCAGAGTGTGACTTTGCTCTTACTGGGATTCAAATCTGTGTAGTTATGTTTCCCACTGGGCAAATCTGAAAGACCTCAAACTTTTGACATGTCAAGGTTGTGCGTGAGAAATTTTTCACAATCTCTTTCTTCCTCTCTCGTCTTTAATCTAAGTACAGTGTCTTTATCATATGTAGACTGTGCTGACCCTTCAGTCTCAAGTACGTGAGGTAGACAATACTGTGTGATGGCTGAAAGATACTTAATTTAGATAACATGAATTATTTGATTATGTGTCTTTATTAGCTTTGGTCAAAGTAGATTTAGCGGTTTAATCAATTTTAGGCTGGAGATGAGTAGTCAGACTTCAGACCTCAAAGCATTTAGTATTCCTGCCTGTTCTTTACTGTAGAAAAGTGATAGTTGAAGTGGAAAGTTTTATGCAGGACCATATCTGCAAAATCCATTGGTACTTTGGAAAAAATTAATAGCAGTTTCTGTGAGTGAAATATAGAAAGTGATGAGAGGGTTTCCAGATTTCCATGTTACTACTTTCTGAATTGCAGTTTTGGACTTTGATAAAGATGACAAGTCTGTATGCTGTAAAATACCAGGATTTTCTGAATTCTGCAAAAGTGTATGTGAGACCACATTCTTGCCCTATTTTACACCAGTCCAAATCTGCATATCTTTACTGAGGTGCAATGGTATGAACAGCATTACGCAGGCAGTACTGTCGGGGAGGAATTGATAATTTCAGACAGATTTGTTTATTGTCACTTAAACGTTAGCTGTGTTGCCAGACAGTGAGAAAATATGAATTTTGGAGAAAATGGAATGAGTTCACCCTCGTGGACAACAGGCTGCCACACAACCCTTTTTTGTAATGAGGAGATCTATGCAATGGCAGGTTAATTTGTGCTGTCTTACTTTGGGGCTTGGAACATGCCTGGTGGGATGGGATTTGGGCATTGACAACAGAATTAACTTGGGGAGGGGGAGAATGGGCAGGTCAGAGAGGCATCAGGATGAGTTGAGACATTGTCGAAGGGCCACCTCGAGTACTGCATCCAGCTTTGGAGCCCCCACCGTAAGAAGGATGTGGACCTGTTGGAGTAAGTTCCGAGGAGGGCCATGAAGATGATCGGAAGCTGGAGCACCTCTCCTATCAGGACAGGCTAAGAGACCTGAGGTTGGTTGTTCAGCTTGGAGAAGGGAAGGCTCCAAGGTGACCTTATAGCAGCATTTCCAGTACCTAAAGTAGGCCTACAAGAAAGCTGAGGATGGACTTTTGACAGACTCATGTAGCAATAGGACAAGGTGGAATGGCTTCAAACTGGAAGAGGGAGATATAGATTAGATGTAAGGAAGAAATTCTTTACTGTGAGGCTGATGAGGCACTGGCACAGGTTGCCCAGAGAAGCTGTGGATGTCCCATCCCTGGAATTGTTCAAGGCCAGGTCGGATGGGGCTTTGAGTGACCTGGTGTGGTGGAAAATGTCCCTGCCTGTGGCAGGGGGATTGGAACTAAATGACCTTAAGTGTCCCTTCCAAACCAAACCATTCTGTCATTCCATTATATATGTCCACAGTGGTTTAGTTGCTGGTCCCTGCTGGCCAAGAGCAGTGAGGAGTTTAGAATGCCAAAATGAGAAAAGCCAGAGCTGGGGACTGGGGAGCTGAATAGGAAGGATAGATTAAAATCTTTAGGTGTTACCTTTGACTGTGATGTTTTAAATATAATGTTGAGGGAGTTGTGAATATGGCAGCGTGTTACTGTTACATTCTGCATTTAGCATCAGCTCTTGACTGTAAAGGGATAGATGGAGTGAGATGACAGAGTGCCTATCTTCAAGAGCAAGATTTTCAAATGTATTTTTCTAAACCAATATTATACAATGTTTTATGATGTCCAGTTATCTGAAAGATAATACAAGTGGATAAAATTATCAAATCTGATACCAAAAAAAATCAGACTGAAATAGATATGTGGCTGGACAAGTTTACAGGGCTGTCTTCTGAGACCTTCCTAAAGTTGGGTGTGCCATCTGGGTTGACTGTAGTGTTGAGCTCTCTACTGCCATCGTGAAAGATGGCCATGGGGTGCTACCAAGAACTGGACGTGGCTGGAGTAAAACAGGTGACATTAGATTTTAAGTTCATCCAGCTATCACTAAAAACACTGACCAGTGAACGTATAACTGAGGCAGAGCTTTCAAAAGAAAGGCAGTGCTTTCTTAGTCAGCTAAGTGATTTTCCAAGTTGAGTTACGAGAAATACTGTAAATATTGTGTTTGTTTTCTGTTTTCTCTCTCTTGTATTATTTGGCATGTTTGATTCTCTTTATTTACTGTGGTCTCAATGTGTGTGTATATAACAGGGTGTCTTAGCTTTATTTTCAAGTTGTGCAATAAATAATTCATCTTAAATATAACTTGATGATAGGTGCTACAAATAAATTGAACTCAAATAATTTTAGTAATTGTGGACCACAGAAGGATGAAAAAAGGGAAGCCGATTTTTGTATTTTGCTATGTTCTCTGAAAGGAGCAGAAGCATAATTTCTATCATTAATCATTTAATCCACTTCCATTGATTTTCTTTTTAATAAAAAATGAAAGTAAAAGCAATTCAAAACCTATAGTAAAGTTAGGGGAAAAAAGGAAAAACTGTGAAAGATTCCTTAGACTGATTACATAATGTAGAAGCACTCATATTGCAGTTATTCTGTGGCCAAAGGAAATTTGAAACATGAAAAAAAATCATATTATTTTGTCTTTCTAGCCAGGCAGTGTGTGAACCACTTGCAACAAGAAAACATTAACATCCATTTTCATTTTAACATGAATGTAACAGTTCCGTGTTCTGCACTCATTGTGTGGGTGGGAGGAGGAGTGGGCTTTATAGCAATATATTTCTTTTCTACCTCTCCTTAAACAGTGGGCAGTCTTGGTTCACAGCTGAAGTAGAACTAAAACATCAAGTCACACAGCTTAGCAAAATTGACAGGTACAGCTCAATTCTTTCAGTGATTTAAATCATGTATTCCCAGCCAAATAATCAATAACCTCATCCATAAGTATAAAAGAAAAATTGGACTCTAAGAAGTAATTTTAGAATGGAACAGAGGTGAGTCCAGTTTAAGGCATTAAATGACGGAAGTCAGCCTGCACTGATTTTACTGGTTTAGTATGCAGCCCTGGACATATTTAATCCCTTTCAGACAAACTGACCCGCTCTCGTGGTTGCACTGCGGTGTTAGCTGAGAGGCTCTGAGCCGCGAAGAGTGAACAGTGTTGGAGGGATGTGTGCCTCTGGTATGCAAACCTTGTGTACAGACCTCTTCATCCCTTCCCGTCTGGTGATGGCCGATGACATGGAGCCACAGGACAACTCTACAGCTGGGTCAAATGCATGCCCATGGGGACAGCTGCCCCAACGGGGGCACGATTGTGGCTGCGCTGGAGATGGCCTCCCACCAGGCTGGTTCCCAGAAGGCTGCAACTGGGGCTGTCCTCCTTCTGAGGCTCCTGCACCTCATGAACGCGTCCTTTGCCCATGTACGTGTCTTACTGTGGAAAGGCTGCAGAGAGAAACTAACCCAAAGAGCAACTAAAACATGGATCTTTAAATTGAGAAGGATCTTCAGTTTTGCGTGCTTTTTTTTTTTTTCTTCCCTTCTAATTCTATCCCAAACTTTTCCCCTTTCCCCTGTTACAGTATCTTCTCCATGCTGATGCTCTGTACCCGTCTTTCCTACCCAATTCTTCCCTGACCCCTTTTCATGCAAATCATTTCAGTTGCTTTCGTTTATCTTTTCAGTTGATATTTACCATCTTTATTGCTTCCCAACCTCATCTCAGGCTCCTCTTGTTTGTTTATAGAGCACGTTGGTTGGGGTCTGTGTTGATTCAGCGCTCTGTTTGCTCGGTGGCATTTGTTAGCCCTTTAGCACTACTGTCAATATCATTAATAATTACAAAATGGGAAACTGGTGATCTCGGAGCCAGTTTCCCTGCTGCATAACTAGTTGTTCCAGCTCTCCCTCTGTTATTTTTGTTAGATTTGTGTCTGCGATGTCCTTCCTGGCATCATTTGTTCTTTTCTTCAGACTTATTTTTAATGCTTATCTTACGATTTGCTTCCGTAAGTCCAGACTTTGGATGCGCTTCACTTCGTTGCAGGGAGTGTTGCTACATCCAAGGCAGGGCATCAAAATGTGAACTTAAGCGCATGCTTTTGTCCTTACAGAATCAGGGCCTTAGACTTAAACCTGAGTCTCAGCAAAGCCTTATGTTATGTCTTCTATTATGTCTGCTTCTGGTCTCCCTCTATAATTGGGGGTTGTGTTAACATATGAAGAAAACATAAATGTTCCACCTGGGATTTTTGAGAAACTCATGGTATGTATGAAGGAGCATCAGTATAGAAAATAATTGAGGTCATCATGAGTTATGAGACTGTGCTTGTAGTCAGCAAGTCTGGATCCTTAAAGTTTTCTTCTGTTTTTCTAACATATTATCGCTGAACTTCTTTTTCAGTTATCATTTGTGACACACATAAGAAATGATATGTTGTCTTGTTACATTGAGGGGTAATGAGAATAATTATGCAATGCAAAATGAGAATTTTTCTGAACAATGAGAAGGTAAACAACTACATTAAAATAGTTCCTTTGGCTTTATATACTGGCTTTGATTTTTCGCACATTCTTAGAGTTTGAAGCCGGAGAAGATTATGACATTGTTGTGTCTACACCTCTTATCTAGCCTCATAGGTCATCCTGTTGTTCCTGTGCTAAGTCCAGCCATTTGATTTACACCACTGCATAGCTTTAGTTTCAGTGGTTTGCCTGAGTGTACCTTCCTGGAATTATCAGTCATTGTTTTTGGATGTTCTAATGACATTTAATTCCAGAGTTTTGAAACCAGCAATTTAGGTTTCCCAAATTGAAGTGCCCTGGTACAATATAATTTTACCGGTTGGTAGTTGGTATTCTCACTCTTCAGCTTTTTACCCTTTGGTAACTGTTGAAATGAATTTTTAAAGGAGAATTGATTATAACTTTGGTAAATGAATATGATTACCAAGGCTGTCTGTAATTGGATTTTTACTTAAGAGGAACTGTATTTGTTATCTTTCCTTATTGGATGCAGTGCTATGCCTATAATGTTTCTTTCTCAGTACACTCCTTTTGTTCGAACCCTCTGTAGTGCTGTTAAGTCAGGCGTGTCCCTACTGAGAGCACCTGAGTTCCCTCAGTTTGATGCTGATGTGCTGCTTTGGTGGCGGTGTAACGTCATCGAAGGATGCATTCAGTGCCTCTGCAATCTGACAGAGTACAAACGTTTGATTTCACCATGTAGAAGTTTATAAAGTGCCTGCTATTTACTTTTCAGATAAATATAGTTAAAGAATATAGCTTCCATATGCTTCCGCGTGCCGTATACTGAGATGATGGCACACGAACATACTCTTGTGAGCGTAAATAAAAAACCAGAAGGCAGAGGCTGTCGTACTGAATATCCAGTTAGCAGTCCTTGTTCAGTATCCCAACAGGACCTCGTACTGGGAAATTTCCTCCCCAGACTGTACATTTAACACTTGACTTATGCCTTGAAGCAAAGGGGTCGAATCTGCAGCTATTTTCATGGCTCATATTAGTCGCTAATTTTTGTTGACACCTTAGTGGATGTATTCACACTGTCTGTTAAACAACTCCAGCCCTGCCCTAAAAAAAAAGATGTTTTCTTTCAGCATTTTAAACCTGCTTACCTTTCAGTTTAATTCATGATCTTGTTTTTGTCTTTACGAGAGAAGGTGTACTTTTTTTTTGTGCCAGCCATTGTTTTATATCAACAGAACTGCATTAAATTGTCATCCCGGAGCTTGGCCTGAAGTGTTTCATTCCAGTTTGGTGGCATTTACAGGTGGTAATAAGAAAGAATAGAGGGAGTTCAAAAGGAAATCCCGCGTTTGCCCTCTTCATGGGAATCAATATTAAAATTTGAAACCCTTTATCTGGCAGCATCCTGTTATTAGCTATTTCTATTCATATGTTTGTGTCCATTTTAAATGCTGCAGAGACAGGAGAAATCACACATTGTGTCTAGGAGGGTTTTATCGCTACTGTGTGATTTTTTTTTTCTTTCTTTTCTTTTTTTTTTTTTCGCCCCCAATGGATAGGGCTGCAAATGGACTGCATTTGCCCTCCAGCGGTATGCCACTAAAACAACAAAAAAAAACAACAAAAAAAAAGATATGTTGACATAGCAGAGATGGCTTTGCAGTATAGGTTTATTTGAAACCATTGTGGCAGAACTGAGGATTACGGGGAAATATTTTTTTTTTTATGCAACGTAAACCACATATGAGCCAAACCAATCAGTAGTTTGAAACCACCAAGGATAAATAATTTTACTAACATTCCTGAAGGTCCACTGAAAACAAATTTGTCTCATTCTGTTTCCAGAAGTGCCTGTATTTGAAAATATTTTTCTGTTGTGAGTTAAAGCTAACTTAACATGGAAATAAGTTTGCAGCAGGCAGAAATGAGGTGACTGATTCCTCACCAAACCACAGGAGTGGACCTGGCAGCTCTGCTGCTTCCTGCTTGGTGCTTCTCAATCCATTTAAATGCCCTAATGGGCTTTTGGTTTATTATTTAATTTATTTTAGCAGTTCACGCTACTCACTTCAAATATAGTGTAAGCATGTAGCAGAAATCCTGCTGTTTCTTGTGACTGGCATGCTGTAAAGATCAGGCCCATTAAGCTCAGGCTTTTGAAGATAATTCAGATCAAACTGAAGAAGTCGTGCATTGGCATTGTCTTTGAAGATGTTTGCAGACTCTTGAGTGGAAATGAATTGCCTCCTAATATGACTGAAATGTGTCATACTGCTTAGGCCAGTCTGAGGAGGTGTGTGGGTTTGGCATGTAAGGGTACCAGATTTCATGGCTGGCATTTTATTTTGTGCATGTGAAACAAGAAGTGCCCACTCTCCCAGCACAGTGACGCAGCTGCCAAAGAGGTACTTGTCTGGGCCCACCAGCTTAGTAAGGACACCGTTGGCGTGGATAAGTGCAAAAGTCCAGGAGAGTGGGAGCAGAATGTTTGCTTTTCAGGTAGCGTTTTAGGCGTTGAATTCCTTGCTCTTTGGCCACTGCCTTCTCTTCTTGCTGACACTGAGGCTCTGTTGCTCTGCCAGGAATGACCAGATTGAGTTACCAGGATCTGGACTTATAAAAATTCCTAAAGTGGAGAAGCAATTCTATATTTTTATCTATCTTCCTGTCCCTAATCACCTCACAGGAGATCCTCCTCCTCTCCTCCTTTAGGTCTTATGTCTCTTACTAGACTATCCATTGTATTTTCTTTCTATATTTTCAGCTCCTTCTTGTCTCCGTGCTTCTACGTGTATAATCCATTATATTATTTGTTGGTTTAATTTAGCTTTCCTCTACCCGTGTTTACTGTTGACACTGATTTCTTTAAGCTTCATGATCTCGGTCAAACATTCACCCGGATCTTGTATGTCCTTACATATCCGTCACTTTTAGCGTTTGAATAGGCTCAGTGAACTCAGTGAATTACTTGTATGCTTAAAATTAAGAACATTTGTGCAGAAGATTGTGCCATTAGATAGTAACTCATTGCAACATGGAACATTTGGTTTAGCATCGATATTTAAAGTGCCGTCACTCGAGTTGCCGTTAATAAATGTCAGGAATGAATTGTGGTCTTCTGTCAGATAGCAGTGAACATTGCACCGTGATGGTTTATAATGCGATGGCACGTGTTGCTTCATGGGACTGGCAGTGTAGGATATTGTTCACTTCCCTGCAGACGGTAGCGGTTGTAGCGGTGCTGAGAAGATGGTTTACATACACTTGGCCATACTTCATGTGGACGTGTTTGTGTTGCCGAATCTTTGGTGTCCTTACTGAAGGTAATGACGCTACACAGACCTTGGGTGTCAGAGTCTATTACTTGTTTAACCTTCCTGAAGTGGGCAATTACCCCGCTTTCCCGTACGGAGTGGTGACCTCTGTCCTTGCGCTCTTGTAATTGAGAAGGTGAACATCTCCGAGTTTCTGACTGCCGGAGTTGAGAGATATGAAGGGTCACAAGGATTGAGAGTGAAAGGCAAGGATCAGCAATTTAGAGGTGGTTATTAATATGCTGATTTACTGTCACTTGAGTCTAAAGAGACTTTTAACAATTGCTTGCCTTTTGCACGCTCTTCAAAATGCTGATTTTCTTCCTTAGAAATCTAATTACATTTTAATAAGATTTTTTTTTTATTTTATTTTCAGGTGGTTACCAACCCATCCCTTGCTCCCATACAGCACTGTAGTTAAGAACCAAAAATCATATGTATTCATTGTGAAGTTACACCCCAGTAAATCCTTTAACTGTAAGAAAGCAGTGAGTTATTTTTCCCTTTTTCTTTATGCACTAGTTACAGTAAGCCCTGGCAACAAGGTAAAATATATGCAGCCTCAAGAGTCTGAATTATTTAGGAATCTCCAAAAAATAATATCACAGATTGTTCAAGTTAAGTAATAAAATCTGGATTAAATAATTTCATCTTCTGTAGCCTTATGAACATATGAACTTGCCTGAAATCCAAGAGCCTGACATGACTAAACTCTTGAGGCCAAATTCAGTTCCTAACTCTGTCCCTGACATTATTACTTTAATCAAGTCACGACCTATGTTTGCTTTGGTTAACCTACAATGTAGGCTATAAATAGCCTACAATCTTGGAGATTTTGTGAGAATTAATTATTATTAATGAAATGAAAGACTCCATGATGTATAGGCTATTTTTATTTATTATAATACTTTTATTAATTCACTGAAACTGTAGCAAGTTTTATTATAGGCTTCTTGTGACTCAGGTTTATACATTAATACTTTTGTCTTCCATCATGGCTATGCAGCGCCATTATCTACCTTCCGAAAATTGATCACTACAGTCTGAAAAAGGACAAGGGTGTTGAAGGAAAAGGAAATTGGCTCATTAGGTATGGAGGGGCTCTGCCTCTGCCCATGTGCGAGGGCACTTCAGGTTGGATGGAGTGACACTGTCCTCAGCTGAGACCCACGGAGCTGTTGTTTTTTTGGTTTGGGGTTTTTTTTTTCCTGTTAATGGATCCATTCAGTATTGCTTTTACAGCACGCTATCGTGTACCGTAAAAGCAGGCTTCTGGTAAGGTGCAGTGGCTGCAGCCCCTTTCTGTCGTGGCTGCAGGCTGAGTGTTTGTGCCCTTCCTCCTAAACATCTCCATTTATGCAAGAGATTGGAAGGTTCAGATGGCTGGAGAGCACGAGGGGAAGCACAGTGTTTAGGGAACTCAAGTTGGAGGGGGCAGACCTGGTGCTCACGCCTGGCTGGAAGAAGCATTTAGCTGTAGCATCTGCTGCTCAGATAGAGCAGAGGTCACCACTCTGTACAGGAAAGCTGCTCAGACAGTTGTTCCCTTCACCTGAAATATGGAAAAGATGTCAGTTTTGGAGATGGAAGCTTTATTTTATATGTTTTAATATTTTTTTTTTTCCCCCACTTTGAAGTGGTATCTGTGAAGTTCCACAGATAGCGTATGCATCAGCTCAGGAATCTTGGCCTCGACCAAATACACTATGGCACGTAACCATAGTAGTATATCTTTTCTTTCTTGGTTGTACAATGTATCATTGGTTAGACTGTTCTCCCGACCCTTATAGTGATGGCCTCCTTGTGAATACTGAATTTATATAATCATTTAGATAACACACTGCTCAAATAAGAATGTGTCTTTATGGTTTTGTGAAGCTTCTAGCACATCTTTGAGTGACACGTGAATAATGACCTAAAAATAAATCAGCTTTATCCTATTAACCCAGGAGAGTGAATCTCACATAGAACACGAGTTCTAACTGTGTGGAGTGTAATACAGTATATATTAGAATATAAAGATTTCTGTACCTTTGCTTTTCAGCTGTTTCGTGCCTGTCAGAGGACGACGACTCTGCCAGTGTCCATGACTGTGTGCGGTGGGCAGGGGCTATGCCGTCTCTTGTGCAGGAGTGCCTCGTTCCCTGCAAAGACGACTGCACGTTTACCCCCTGGTCTAAATTTACAGCATGCTCCTTTGACTGTGAATCAACTAGAAGCAGGAGACGGTCACTCACAGGTATAATCTTTTACAATATTTATCTGGTATTGATACTTGTGAATAATGTTTCTCATATGTTCGTGGACTGATGTTGGGGTTTTGTGAAAATCTAGACAGAATCGTGATTGTCCTTAATTGATTTTTTTTGATCTAACACTGATCATTGCCTGCTTTACGCACACACGTTTTGGCACGAGAATAGTACAGAAAAACTGAGTCATGGAAAGCCTTTTTTAGATAGAAACCAAATAAAACAGTGCTTATGCGTTTTGCAAGTTTCCCTGACCTATTAATCTGCGAAGCATGCAGCAAATGCATATACAAGATTAAAAATCAGTATGTTTTTCTACTTAAGACTGTTGAAATCGGGATGAATTTTAAAGCCGAGAGTTTTGTGCTCAGCAGTATCCAGTAGTTCAACAGGGCAAATTAATACCATGAATAAAGAAAAACCAGTATAGTTAAAACAGTTTTGTTTGATCTTTCCTATGCATTCATTAAACACACAGGTTCAAACCATTTCATGGAGCAGTTTCCCATACTTGCTGTCATGATTTGTTATTCTGTTATTTGAATGCTGACTAAACTGAAAAGCTTTAAAGCTCTACAGCGTCGATAGTTTGGAGGTGCTTGTTTTGTTAGTTGTCTTCCTTCTCCCTACACGCATAGCTAAAACAAATTGAAATGTATTATACTATTTTCAGAAGGTTTACACAAAATTTACTGTTATTGTTATCCTGAACACTCAAATCTTTTCATATTTCTGCGTTGAGAGCTGTGGTGCAGCTGGATTGAGTTTGCTCCATTAATGGAGGTGAAACTTCAGAGTTCTACTCTGGAGTAAAATACTAACATTGCTGTAAAAATATCTGCTGGGATAATGCCTGGGAACCAAAGTATGGTGGCTACCACCGTTCTTTTCTTCTAGACTCCCTTGTACCTGGCTGCTAGGCTATCTTGTTATTCAGTTTGGTACTGCTGGAATGATCCAAGTTTTTAGTAACTAACAATTACAGTATACAGACGTAATGACTTCAAGCTGCTATTTGTGAGTATGGCTCATTAAAGGATAAAGATTTCTCTTTTACATAAAAATCATTATTATACAATGGTCTATTGTTTCTTCCAGAGAGCTTGTTCTAAAATGTTCTCTATATCAATGCCTGTATGTTTATAGTAGAAATCCTCTGTCCCTATCAGAATAATAAGTGCCTGATCTTACAGAAAGTATGTAAGAATTAAGTCAATACTTACTTCCAGGTAGTTTTAAATCTGAATTTTCTTTATGAACATTTGTGCAAGTTACAAAACAGTATGGTCCTGCAGATCCCCTTTCTTACTCTATTTTACAGCAAAATTAGATCCATTCAAGTAAGTGGACCAAAAATGGTTTCTGATATTCAGGTTTTAATGGCTTATCTCCTCACCTGCATTGCATTTGTGATCAAACACCACCCGTCTCTCCTGTATGACCTTCCTGGGTTCCCCTCCTCCCACTGGAAAGGAGCTCATGGTCTCAGCCTGCTCCCAGCAAAGGTGTCCTGAAAAGCAAGTGGTGAACACGCAGTGGGTGTCCCAGGTGGTGCTGGTGTGGGGACAGCACACCACCACAGAGAGCAGCGAGGCAGGGCCAAATCAGACATCGGTTTTGGTTTCACCCCAGTTCAAAAGGGGAAGTTGGTGCGATTAGTGCTGACCTGTCTTTGCATAAAACTCCATGAAAAATGGAGCTGGCCAGAAGTCTTGAAGAAATCTCATCCTTGTGAACTCAGTCCAAAGATTTAAGGAAGACGCTGTTTGGGAAGTACTTCATGCTGTTAAGACTCCTTTATCCGTTTGTATTTCACCTTTCTGTAAGCATGCATGAATTATGCCTCCTTGTCCAACACAGTATATCTCTGTGCTCAAGTGAGTGCTTTGGCTTCATTATAAGAGTTCATTAACGATGTCGTTTAGTGGGAACTTGCTAATTGTTTGCTAAGTATTTGCTTGCCTCCCACTCAGTTTTTAGTAGTATTATTCATTTTACTTTGTAAGTAATCATAGACTCTGCATATAAAATTAGTCATTACTCAAGAAGCGAAAGACTTATTACAGAACATATCAAAATTCAAAGTCATTATAATCAAAACACAGTTTTTAGGTAAGTCTTCAATTAATTAATACAGTGAGTTAATCCACTGTACTATGGACAATGCTTTTCTCTAGAAAGATGTATATTTAATGTTTCATATAGTTTTTCTGTATAGCATATACTACCTGATAGTAATTAATGTATATAATAATTGCTAGTGTTCAGAAATTTGATTTAGAAAAGAAAATACTGTTTAATTGAGGGATTTATGTCCTTGAAAATTTTTGCGGTGGTATTTTTAATAGTAATTTCTAAAACAGTCTGGGAAGATGATAAAAATACCACCATCACTAATTCTAAAGCTGCTCCTTTGTGAAGAGTATGGGATGAATGTCACTTTTGCCCTTAAAATAGGGCTTTCATAGCAACTTCACTAAAGGGAAGAATCCTACAAAACAGATGGCAAGGCAAGTTGGAAAAAAAGTGTTGTATAAGTGTGAGATTATTAGCATCCTTACCTGTGTCTGATGTGCTTCATGTAATAACGGCAAAACATGGGCAAGTCCCAAATTCCCATGTTTACTAATACAGTGCAGAACGTACAGCTGTACGTATATACTGAGCTTGTGGCTTCTGTCAGCTTGTCAAACATGAAATGCTGGAAATGCCACTAGAGAGCTCCCAATCTATTTAAAGCCTTTTAAAAGACTTTCCTTGAAGTATGTGGAGTTGTACCTCTTATGCCTTACCCGAATTTGCTCATAAATATATATATATACACATATGTATATCTGTACATACAAAAATATAAAGGTACCAGCACTATCTGATTTCTTTGTGTTTATTATCCCTTTGTGCTGGCAAATTTTACATTCCCCAGAATGCTGGAAATACAATTTTGAAAGCGCTGGGGCTTGAAGGACAACGATATTAAAGGTCTAGAGTCGGTGCCTTTCTCTTTGGAGGTGCATATTTGTACACAGACAGTTACTGATGTCAGCCAACTTGTGCTCCTACTGATGTGTGATGAAATGACTTTTGGTTTCAGACTAGAGAGTGAGTTGTTGGGTTATGTAACTTATTCTTTGGTTTAGTAACTTATTTGCGTGCAATACAAAGAGAAAACATTTCTTTTGGGATCAAAGAATGTTTTGCAGAAGTATTTTTAGCATGTCCAAGATCCCCAAGGAACTGTTGGAGGATGGGATACAGATGTGGTTTGTTAGTGAGGATGGATCCTTCCCTTCTGTGCAGATGTCAAATGCAAAGACGTTCTTGAGCTCAGTCAGCATAAAGATAGCTCCACGTCGTATTGGCTAACCCGTGCTAAGAAAAGCATTGATTTTATCTTTAGAGGCTGTATACAGACCTTTGTTCCTTGGAGCAGCTGTGGGGATGCAGGGAGCATGAATTCTCCTCTTTACGTTATCTCTCCTTCTACTGGGAACCTCTTCTTATGCCTGGAAGTCCTCCAGGAGCAGGGCATGGAGAGTGCAGTTGCAGAGAGCTGTACCCCAGGTTTATTTGAATGCTTCTGCTTCCTGACGCTACCGAAAGATCTGTAAAGAGCTGCCTTTTAAAACCTGTTGAAGGAATAGGGCAAAAGAAAACATTAAACCAAATATAACCATTGAAACGCTTTCCAGCCCTGATAATTTACTGAGGATTATCTTTTCTGTTTTCTTCAAAGCATGCTATGTGTGCAGAGTGCATCTTTAAATAATTTGTAAAGTAGCCTCAAAGAAGTTGTGGCTAATGTAGAGTCCTCTGGAAGTTGTCCTGGCAACCATTGATTGCAAGCAAATAGAGACAAAACAGTCAATTTATTTTCATCAGATAATTAGAGAAAGATGATATTATATAAAATTACAGAGCATTTTCTCGGTAGACCATTACTAGGGTAAGACTTGGAGTTTTGTTCCTTGCTCTACCCGTCGAAACCATATTTCCAAGTTCTCTGGTTGCCCCTGGAGATAAATACGTCGTCCTTGCACTCCAGAGCACTGGCAGGAGCTAATAGATGCTTCGGAAACATTCCTGAATATTAACATTCAGATTGTCTTGGTTCTGATGTGTTGAATTCATGCAAGTATAAATAATATGACGTGTTGTTATCAAAAGTAGCAGATGTTAAGCTAACGAACAGATTTCTGTGGTTGGAACAGGGCGAAGCAGAAAGCGAGACAAATGCCAGAACACAGAAGTTTATCCTCAAGTTGAAACAGAACTGTGCCCCTGTGAGGTGTTCATCTCCCAGCCCCACGGAAATTGGTCCGAGTGCATTATCGGAGGAGGTACATCCGAGCCGCAGTTGGGAGTGCGATCCCAGCGAGATGCCAGGGAGTGTGGCGAGGGTGTACGACTGCAAGCTATTGCCTGTTACGATAAGAGCGGCAGACTTGTTGAACCATCTCGCTGTAGCAGTTCGGGTAAGGAGATTTAAAAAAAGAGATTAAAAATTATACAACACGTGTAAATAGCCGTGATGCTGAGCACAGTTATTCACTCAGTGGTTCATTTTGGAGCCTGCCACAGGTGTGTACCTGTTCACTTGCTGGATTGAACAGCTTTTACAACGTTGCTGTGAGTGATGAACTTTGGTATTCTACTGTCTTCTTAGTGCTCTTAATGCTAAGGTTTTCCTCAACAGAGGGATCTGCTGGCATTTCTACTGTGGAAATTAAGTAGAAGAGTGCTAAAGTTGGCTATGCTGTCAGAATACCAGAGACATTTCTTTTATTTGTCTTAAAAACCCGTAAAAGTATAAGCTTAGGAGAACAAGAAACTATATTTCAGTTAGCATTTTGTTTGAAGATCTTTCCTACTTCAGCTTTTACTTGTTTATAAATTTTTGTTCCTTTTCACTAGATTTGAAGGTTTGTATGGTTATTTTCAATGAAGGAATCAGGAGTTTTCTTGAGATAATCATATTTAATTACAAAAACTCTGCGATGTCACCTGTTGTCACTCATGCCAAGTACACGTGACTTCAGCAGCCAGTGGACTCTTCCTTGCAATTTTGTGCCAGTCTCAACCTCAAATTGATACACAGCATGTATTCCAATGTCACTGCTTGCTGGCATTCGGGACTGTGGTTCTGTCCACTTAAATTTCACATAGAATCGAGTAGCCTATATCAAACAGAAATGGGGCAGAATTAGAAGCGTAGCAACCAGGAAATGTCATTCCATCAGGATATTTCCTCCTAGTTTCCATAATTTGCAGTTCATCATGATTATGACCCTCAATTGATTTACAGACAAAAGCCCTTGACTTAGGGACAAATTCTGTACCCGTGCTGCCCCCAAGCCACTAACGCGCTCTGACTTACAGTCAAAAAGCTTAGCACACCGTACAGTGTGATGTAGTAGGTTGAAAGACTGATGGTGAGCTATATGGTGGGAGAGGGAGAAATGATGTCTCAGGTGGAGATTAAGTAATACGATGGGAACCACTAATGTTCCGATGAATATAAGGGAGCAGAGAAAAATATGGGGCTGTCTGTGGAGGGTCTTCAGGATGAGTATCAGCAGCTTGAGCTGGATGTAATAAAAGGGAAAAAAACCCCACCCTAATGAAGTGATTCAGTCCTGGAGTGAATTCCTCTCACAGCTGTTGATGGCTGTTCCAGCTGGCTGCACAGATTCATAAAGCAGCTTTCCTTGGTTTGTGTTTCGACAATGTGCTGTTGTACCAATTGATTATGCCTCTGTGGCCCATGAAGGAGGAATGCTGTACCTTTCCCCCACAACATTACCTTTTCTTCTGCAAAAAGGGAGCTGTTGGGTTTTGAAAGGTGGGTTTGCCTGTGCCATGACTCGCTCTTTTGAAAAACTCAGGGTTTTTATCACTAATAAAAAGAGGAGGTTGTCTCTGCGTGGGTCTTTTCTGAATAACCTTGAAGCTTGTTTTCTGTCAGTGATATTTATGTGGCATTTTTAATGGTCCGGCTTCTCTTAGGGAGGAAGTAGGGAGTGGTAGCTCAAGGGGATTATTGGTTTTCTTGTTTTCAGCTTTTTATCTGAGCAGAAATGATTGCAACATGGTCCTGGCTCAGGACCCACGTCAGAAGCCAGGAGGGTAGTCAGTGCTGTACAGCAGAGCCCTGTTGTATGCCCTTCCTCCTGCACTCTATTTACAGAGTCCTCCGAAGACCTTTAGGTTTGGAAGTGGGATGTAAAGGAGGGGTGAGATGTTTCCACCTTCTGGATCCCCCGTAAGAGTTCCCTTAAGGATGAACAACTAATCTCCAGCCAGACTCCTGTTTAATATCCAGAATGCATAAACTCATAGTTGCTACCCAGTGTTGGACACCTTCTGGTCCCTGCAAGGCGAGCGGGAAAGCAGCATTGCCTTGGTCTCCAGAAGACGGGAATATTTTGGTGACTTTGGGTGTAGAGTGCCCGAAAGTGGGCAGAAAGCTCCATAGGCTCCGCTTCCGTCACTTGGGACTTGGCTTCCAACCAGAGCACTTAAGTGAAGAGAAGCCAGGTATTTATGGTCTCTAGAGCTGGGAGCTTTCAAAATGCACTTCTGAGCACCTTATTGAATTAGTGATAGAAACAAATCATTATCCAATTAATAATTAGCAGAATGTTATTCAACCATAACAGAGAAAAGCAAATTACAGAAGCATGCAGAATTGCTAAGCTCTGAGAAATCATTCATGACAGTTTTTTTTTAAACAGCTCAGTTTGTCTTGTTCACAATTAGTATCAGGTGACCTTTTAACATTTGCTAGCTGACCATATTTATGCCTAATTAAGCCATTCCCTTGTCTGCTGAATGCCAGTCACTGTGATATCTAGGCATTGTTCTTGCTTTATGAGCTGTGAGGGTAAGTGTGTTCCTCTTTCTTTCAGGTCTTCTGACTTCTCTTTGTTTGCCGCTCTTTTCCTTTCGCAGAGCAGTGCTCTTCCTTCCCCTTGATCCAGGACAACAGTGAGAAGTTGTAAGACTTAGACCTCAGTTCTTTGCTGGGTCCTTTTGAAGAACTTTTACAAAGTGTAGAAGGACAGCTGTAAGGATGCAGACTTTGCCTTAAAGGGGATTTAAGTTTGTCCCATACTTGATAGTGCCATGAGTGCAAGGTATAGGACAATAAAAATGGTGTGAAATATAGTAGATTAGTTTGTAACTTTTATAGAGAGTAAACTTTGGGCTCTTGCCTTCTTGCAGCAATTATTTTCACTTTCCCTGTGTGAAACTGGCTGTTGAACTCACCACTTCAGTAGGATTTAGTCACCCATGTCAGTGTGACTTATTACATGAATGTATCATAGTTATCAAGTGAATGTACTGTGAGTCTGAGTCTGATGAAGAAATTTGTCACTGGTCAGAGGGTTTCAGGGTCTGAGGCCCTGATCTTAAACTGAGTTTTTTGAGAAATTCTGCATTTGCAACTTGTGAGGGCAGCAAACCAAGCCAAAAAAGCGTTAAAGTCTGTTCATCTGTGTTTGTCAGCAGTCTAGACTCCAACTCTCCTAAGCCTATTATCTGCAAATATATTAACTTTTAAGTGTACCTTCTCGATAGGAAGTGGATTTTATCACCATTGATGTAGCTACTGCACGCAGAGTATCTCAAGGTCCAAAACCAGGGAAGACAAAAGCGTTCCAGCTTTGACTTAATGGAAATGCAACATTAGCTTGCCTGGTCTTCTACAGTTTCTGCTGCGAGCCCTGTCAGGACCTGAGTCCTGGGCTGGCGGGAGCTCTGCCCTGACCCAGCACAGCAGAGCACAGCTTGTGAGAACCCTTTGGGTCAACTGTAGTGGGTACACAGCTCACAACCTTCACGAGTTTACCTATCCTCACTGCAACTTAGTCTTGGGTTAGCTCATGATCATTAGATATGACAAGCTTAAAAATACAAATCCCAGGGTTTTAAAAATGTTATTCCTTTCTACACTAAACCTTTTCTCTGATGTCCAAAGAAACCACACCGTAGCTTTTTTTTTCATGACTGGCTTTTGTGATTAGTGTACTGCTGTATTTTAGTGGTGTCATCATTTTCCTTCATGCATTTTACAATAAGCTCAAGAAATGAATGACCTGCAGTTTCCAAATTGAGCTAATTCTTTTTTCCTGAATTTGGTTCACTCTTCTTTTCCTTCCTTTGATTTGGAAATGCACTTATGAAATTATGGATAGAGGTAACTATCTGTAATTGTATTACAAAAATGTAATTGATAATTTGCCTCAATTTGTCTTCCCATCAGAAGGCTGGATTGTATTACATTCACCTCACTGCTAGTCCAGAGGGTCTCCATTCTCTGGCTGGTGTTTGGAGCGTCCTCTTTGGACACAAAATTGTCCTCTTAATAGCAGTTTGTCCGCCTCTCAGTCTGTCCTCTGAGTTCCTTGTACTGTTTTTGAATTTCCACCTCCTTTGTCCTTTGTTTTGAATTATTTCGTGTAGTTCCTTTGCCTCTCTTTCTTGTGTGCTGTGCCAACAGCTTTTTGGTTGGTTTTTTTTTAATCTTAGAGGAACATAGGGTGCCTCATCTGTTCCAAATCAAAGGCTGGAGATTTCTGTGCTTTTGCACAGAGGTTCTGCTTTGGATTCGACAGGCAATTTCTGGAAAGCAGGAATTTATGAAGAGCGCTTATACTATTCAAATTCTGCTGTGCTCGCAACAACAGGAACCTGGAAGAAAGACACAACAGATAAATAGATCTTGGCTTTAAATCACAGAGCGGTTAGCTTCCACCTGCAGTCACCTTAAAAAGCTTTAATTATCTCTAAATTTATGAAGGGCACGGATGCTCGTATACCACCTTATTCTCAACAGGGCAGTGTTTTGTGGTACATGGTTTAGTTGTGGGTGGACAAATCAAAGAGGAGTGGGGTTGCTCAGAGGGTTGCCCAGCACCTGCGAATGCACGGGTGTCATTTGGTTCCTCCCAGTCAGGTCGACATGACGCTGCTATTGGGAATGCTGCTGGCAAGGTCACTTCTTAAAAATGTCAACTTTAATCCCAGATGGGTGGGATTAGCAAACAGATGCACCTGGAGGAGTTAAAAATTTGGATGGTGTGAAAATTCTTCCTTTTTGTGGCTGCTGGAGGGATGTTCCCTGCTCTGAGGCACATCAGGGCAGTGTGTGCTAGCAGTGCCAGTGCTGCTTCTGTCCTGACGAGCTGTATCCCCAGCATTGAGAAATTTAGGACAATATGCAAAGGTCATGGATCAGGAATTTCAATTCCTACTGCTGAAAACCAGGTAGTATCTGGTCTTATGAAGTCTGATTTTCTGAAAGGTCAGCCCAGAGTAGTGCTGTATTTCTACCTGGGGCATTCCTCTGGGCTTTACACTCCCTTACATGAAAATCCTGGCCGCCAGCTTGATAGACATTGCTTGACCTACCTGTGAATTAACACAAGGACCTGCTCTGAAACCCTGCGGTATGTGAATCCCTGCACTGTCATCTTAGGAGAAAATGAGCCATTTTCAGGCAGCTTTTAATTATTAAGATATTAATAATCTTTCTGCAAGATTTTATTTGCGTATGTCAAAAAACTATAAGCAGAGCTTAATAGGTTAAAGCAATGTGACCCAAGTTTATGGTGGACTGATAGCAAAATTTACTTTTTCTGCAAGGTAGCAATTCTGGAAGAAAAAACTCTATTGAATACATACCTGTTTATTTTTGAAAATATATGTGTTCTGGCATTTACTGCAGTGTACGTTTTTCCGTATCTGGTAAATTTTATTTTGAAGAATGAAATTGTTGCAGAAATCCCTGATTTTGTTTTGAAAATCTTCAGAAATAGAAACTTTCACCTATGTTTTTGAAAATATTCTTAAGTGTTTGATTTCATTTTTAGTCTAAATGAAATTGTGTCTTGAAATTTCATTTTTGAGCACAAACCATTAATTCCAGAATCCAACCGGTTTTCGTTTTATGTGGTTTCTGTACTTGCCTAAACAGCTTCCCACAAACATCTTATGATGAGGCCTTATTTCTAGAGGCCTCACTCTTGACAGCCTTATTTCTTTTACAAGGAAAATGGGGAACCCTGCCTGTGCTGTCCTCTTCACAGCTCCAGACCCCACATGTGATGGCCTCGGAGTGCCACCTGCTCCTTAAAAGTGTGGGACTAGTAGGTGGTCTTGGCACCATCGGTTAGTTGTAACATGTAGACCCGATGTTCAGACTACCCTACCCTTCTTTTGACTTTTGGGTTTAATTAAATATTACAATACTTCTGTTTCTCTCTGTGGTTTCCCCCATGTGTCTCTGCAGTATTTCTCTCTGTGGCCTTTTTATTACAGAAAAATGACTGTATTACTTATCAGGACAAAGCTTTTCAAAGACTGCTTGAGGAAGAAGTTTTATCTAAAGATTCACCTTATTTTTCTGCCCATCCCAACCTCTGCCATGGGAATTAAGGCTGAGTTTGGATCACAGATGGCCAAAAGGTGTTGCCAGCTGCAGACGGGTTTGTCCTACCCTCCCATTCCCGCTTCAGGACTCTTCAAAGCCACTGTCACCTTTGACTGGTTTTCTGCTATCTCAAAGCTAAATGGCTTCTAAATTTAGCCCTGAAATCCTGGCTGGGTTCTCCTCTGGACCTCTCTCCAACATTTCTGCACCTCTCCTTGGGTGTGCAGTGACACTCTTAATTACAGTGGTGCCTGCCAGGGGAGCTGTAAGCACAGAAGCAGAGCCTGTAAAGGACCTGCCCTCCATTTCTTGTTTCACTGCAGGATTTTTACATTTTACTATCATAACAGTGCTCAAAGAACATTGATTTATTCCTTATATTTTCCTTTACTTTTTTTCCAAAATCTATTTGCCATAAGGAAATTTGGCCACAGTTCTTCCTTCCTGGATGTTAAAAGAGTGAAATCAAATGAAATTGGTTCACAAGACAACTGCTCAGACATTGCTTTTCTTTATGTTTTTCTGGCAACAGAATCAAAGGTAAACAGCCATCAAAAAAGTTATTTCTGAATGGGTCAAACTGGCTATCAAAAAAGCTTATTTAAAGCAAGACTTCCCCTGAGGCATTAGTACCCAGAAATGCACGTTCTTCTGGATCTTTATCTTCTTAACAAAAAGCAAGCGTGCATCTTGCAAGGAACTGTTCAGAGGATTAGCTATGTTATCCTCTGTAGGTGCTGCATTTACTCATAGTGATGTCTGTTGTTACTCCTTGACTCTAAATATGAATCTTTATAGCGTGTCCTTTTGCCCAAATTTGTTTTATGCTTTTTGCTGTATTCCATAAAATGACCCTTTTGAAGAAGCGGCAATACCTGACTATAAGGAATGATTTTTTTGCTAACCTCAGATGGACTTTGTTGTTCTTGACAATCACCACCAGCCTCCACTTTGCCGGAGCACCTCTGCCCACCCTTGCTCATGTCCACGCCGCTGTTATTAGGCGCAGTCATTTTTTCTCTGTTTTTGACAGATTGATTAAAGCTCTTCCATGGGAGTCAGGAACATTTTTAGTGTAGAAATAGTAACTGGGTGTAGAAATAGTCTGTCAGAGGTTTACGAGAGCTTTGATAGCAAGTTGATCCGCTGGGTGATCTACTGCCCTGGTTTCTGCAGGAGGCCACAACAAGAGTACCTCTTTGAAACGTGGCCCGTCTCTGCGGCCTTAATAAGGCATTTGTCACAAATACAGCCTGTTATGAAGCAAGGCTCTAATCAAGTGTTGCCATACAAAGATAGATTTAGAATTAACATTTTTCCCTCCCTGTGTGTTGTTCCATTTAGTATGTTATATTGAAAGTATAAAGAAATAGCTTTTTAGCCTAATCCTTGTCATGAACTATGTACTCTGGTGTTAAGACCTCTATGCTCTTCTGCTCATGGAGAACTTCATGATCCCTGTGAGAGATGTGTAACTGTACCGGGAAGTGACATGTACTGATGGTAGTTCACAGAATTCCTCTTGTGTCTTAAAGTGATTTTTTTTTCAATGTTTTTTTTTAGCCTGATTGTCTTTTTTACAGTTCTGATGAGCAGGACTTTCAGGCAAATAAATGGATGACAAATAATTTTTAAGTGAAAGTCAGAATTTCATACCTTTACCACTACTGAGGAGCCCTGTGCCAACTGGACATAATAGGCTTTTTAGTGGGTTCTGGTGAGAGTTAAAGGGTTTCACATCTGACATAATCTGAAGATCTTCAGCAGCAACATCATGTGTTTCTGCTTGTATAGAATAAGAGTTCTACAAAAATAAGAATTCCACTTTTTGCACGTGGACCAGTATCTGAATGAAATGAACTGACTGCCAGAGCAGCAGTGAGTTTGCTGGGGCACGGCGTACAGCGATGAAGTTAGCATGACAGGGGGAGATGGGCAGGTAGTGGATGTCTCTTACAGTGTCTGATGTGCTCTGCCTTGATCAGAGTTTGGGAGGCCAGCTCAGAAAGACAGCAACAGCTGAATTTAGACGATTTGGGGAATTGAGCCTGAATTAGGAAATGTGGATGAATTTAAACTTCAGCTCAGCCTGCCTTAAGCATTATCATAACGATATTTATGCGTAACTGAGAATTTGTCCTGCCTTAGTCTATTCCTGAGTCTGAGATACACTTTGAAATCTCTCTGTCCTCCAAGGCTTGCAAATGAGTATGGTGAAATTAAATCACTGAGAGCTTGGTTTGCAAAACTTCTAGTATGCCTTACTACAGACAGAGATTCCCTCTGTGAAATCTTGGATCTGATTTGTATTTGGTAACATGGAGGAGTGACCATTAAAAATCGTATTATTCAACAAGATTGCATTGCTTTCTGCCTCTGTCTGAATTCATTGAAGTCCTTCAGCAGAGGAGATTGAACGACGCTACCAGAGTGCTCAAAGTCACGCTGCAAAATTGAAACAAAAGTCTATCAGGAATTCAGTACATCAGTACCCTGTGCTGGGGCCTGCTAACGTCACAAAAACGTCCTATTTCCATCTCAAGGTTTTCCATCATCTAAATGAGTTGTGCTGCTCTCCCCGTGCCTAAGCTGTGGAAAACCAAGACTGTTCCCTTTCTTAAAATCCTGTTTCCATCAGATGTTTTTTATAGTACAGCTTTAAGAAGGTCAGATGCCTTTGTATCCCTGCCTCTGTAGCAAGGTGACCTCTAGTAGCAGGAGTGAAACTCCTTATCAGAGCAGGCTGGGCCTCGTGGCAGCTGCCTGGCATTCGGAAAAGCACTCACAGATCTTCCTAATGTTGGTAATGGTTAGTGGCATCTTTAAAACAGCGGCAGTATAATTGAAGTGTGTAGTTAGGTTTCTCATTTAGTGTCGATGAGACGTGAAGGCACTGAGGCAGTGTATTGATTTAAATGTATTGATCTGGGGGTCACTGTGTCACTTGCCACCCGTGATGGCAAGGAGGGAGGTTGCGGAGGTCGCTGCAGGCTCAGAAGCTTCTCCCTGCCTCTTCAGTGCCTGTCTGACCTGCTCTTGAGCAGAGACCCTTACGCTTGGTAATATCTCTCGAGTTTGGAAATTAAGGCACTGGGAACATATGTTTAAAAAAAAAAAAGAAAAAAAGAAGAAAAAAAGAAAAGTTTTGGGTTTTTTTTCCCATGTTATTGTGAGCCGTCTTGATAATACGAGTTGCACATGGATCTAATTGCTTTGTGTTCCTTTCTTCTGCAGAGTCATCTGTTGGTTTATTTTGTCTGAAACAAGAGCAGTATTACAATGCACAATATGTGCCGATTATCAGGATACAAGGAAATGCCTCAGCATTTCACATTCTGTAAAACGGAAGCCATCGTGTTGCTGTCTGAGGGAAGCTGTCTAAATGAGGCTTGTCTGTGTCCTGGGGTCGCAGCTTGGCAGCTGAAATGAGGTGGCATATTGTGTTGACAGTGCCGAACGTCGTATGTTTGGAAACTGGCAGAACGATGCTCTCCGCGGAGGGCCCCAAACTCTGAAATTGAGTTTCTTAGTGTGTTCCAGCAAAGCCTGAAACCATTGACCTTCAGGCCATATATGATTTACTGATGGGGGCGGATATTTTTGATGACATTTGGCAGCAGCTTTCTCCCAGTGATGGACCCTTGGCTCTGGAAGACACTTTCTCGCCTGGTCTAAATTGCCCAAGTCTATATTGATCTTCAGAGCAGTCTGCAATGCACGCCTGTTTTCAGCGCTATGGTGCAATTGGTCCTCCGAGAGAAGTCAGGTGTGGGTGAAAGGGGAGAATTTGACGGTCTGTGGGCAATTTAATTTTGTCTTCATGATGTATTGTGGAAGTGTCTTCAGCCTTTAAAAAAGCCTTATTTTATTATATAAATCTCATAATAATAATAATAATAAAAATAAACACAATCTCAGGTTTGTTTTAAAAATCCGCTTTTATTATGAATTGAGTAGCCTGAAGAACATACAGGCTAAACAATTAATAATAAAGTACAATGGGATGAGTTTCTTCCCTGATATATGGAAGGTGACGACCCTGATAAATGGAGAAAAAAGGTTACTCGGTTTTGTTTGGACAAAGCAGATGATATTCCAAGTGGCAGGGTGATGAGCAAAGTATATAGAAAAACACAGCTGAGCTACTACCCTAACTGCTGTTCATCCCAGTGGGTGATTTTTTATTTAAGGACTTCAAGACGTCAGGGCTCCCAAGCAGCCGACCCAGCCCTTCACTGTGGGGGAGCAGCCCCAGGAGGAGCTGATTTTGGAGCCTGGACAGATGCGTGCAGTGGATTTCTGCCTGTTTGCATACAAAGTTCCCTACGAGGTGTATGTATGCTGTGAAGTCCTATTTATTTGCACTGTTTATTCGCACTCAGAAGGCAGCAGACAAGTCTCTCTTCTCTGGAGGAGTTCTCAGCTTGTTCTGCAATCTGTTACAAGAAATGCGCTAATTAATGGCGATTTCCTTACTTAGTTGAAAGATTAAATATATCAACTGTTACGGTTTGTATGTAACTCAAACTGTAAGCTTGCAATTTCTTTAAGGAAGAAAACTAATGCAAAATCAAAAGAAATTAGGAATCATAATGCAAAGTCAGCTTCAACCCAACTGCCTCGTCAGGATTTATAGAGACTGTGAAACTGAGCAATAAACCCAACCTTTGGATGAATTTCAATAACAATAATGTTGAGTTAAACTTCCCAGCATTTTTTACAAGTCCTCTCTGGGCTTTTTAGAATCTATAATCAGTCTGCTACGAGACAACGAGAGCATGTGCCTCTTTGTTGAGAAGAGCAAGTGGGAATAAATTAGCTAAGGGGGCCCGTTATTTAAGCTTTGCAAAATGTTTGATGTAAAAGTTATTTTTGCTGGGTTTTTTGGTTGTACATTTACTGAATGTATTCATTAGATTATCTCTTAAATTTCCCAGCTAGCAAACTAATAATGCATAAAATCTCTCAAATCCTTCCGTATTAAAAAGAAAAAATTAAACATTTGTTCCATGACAATATTACATCCTTTTCAGATGCAACTGAAGTTGTTAGCAAATTTCAGACTCCTAGATTTATTCTGCTTAGTTTCCTTCAGTTAATAATGTTCTCCCTTGAAGCAGGATTTCAGTGTTTGGACCTGGATTGGTTAGGATGAGGTGCTTCCCTTGTAGCTCGCAAACTTCTGGAGCCTCCGGTCGTGCCGTGTAGCCCGTGGCTGGTGGCTACCTTATGTGGGGCATGGCAGGAAAGCCCCAACTGGTGCAGTTAAACTCTTAACTGCAGCCTGTGCTCGATGCTGAGTTTTAACCTGAGTTAAAACATGAAGTTTGCTCCGTAGGAGATCCTAGGGCTTCAGCTGAGCAGAAACTGGTCCACCGAGTGCCGTGGTTCACCAGGTCTCCCTTTTAAAGTCTTTAGCTTTGGACTTTTAGCACCACATGGATTTACTGGTGTTATTCTACGTATTTCACAGTCAGTAACCAAATGAATGTAAATATTAATTGCGAAATGAATCAATTTTTTTTTTCCTCTACCTTTGGTCTGTGTAATTAGAAACATTTCTTCTGTGTCACTGTCCACTCTGCTGCTCCCTTGTTTATTAGAGGGTGATCTCTCTTATCCTACAGACTCCAAGGGAAATTAGTGGTGTTATTACCAGTGGCAGTTGCGGTGATGCACAGAATTGTCCCTCTCATGGTAATGACCTTGAGTTTTATGAAGCACCTCAAGGCTTACTAACAAGGGTAGAACAGCTAGAAGTTTGTTAATTGAAATGATGAAATATGTGATAGAGAATACAAAGGAGTTTAAAGCCAATTCAATTAGAAGTGCATCTGTTTCCAAAGCTGCTGGAGAAATGTTGTTTATTTTCGAATCTCTTTTAACTCAGCATCTTGGAATTCTCTTGGCACTTTTGTTTAACACTGTGTACAGACCTTACACCCACAGGAAATTTATCATTTGGAAGTGCAACAGTCAGGTGGATGCCAGCGTCTTACGTAGAGTAAGAGAGTAATGGTTGCTACATCATGTGTTTGAGCCTTCCCAGTACATCCTCTGTAATCTGGGGGTGCTTTGTTTATTACAGACACTTTAGGGAAGAGACTCCATTTGTGGCTTGTCGAGCAACAAGCACATTGTTCTTAATGAATAAATAATAGTAAAATAAGCTGTGCAGCCCAGGTAAATGCATTTGTTCATCCCATTACGTTGGCAGTGTCTCAGTAGTAAAACAATAGCACTTAAACATAGAAGAGGCTTATTTGATCATCCAGCTCCCTTTTTTCTGCCAATCCAGGACTATTCCCAGTAGTCTGTTTCAAAGTGCCCACTTAAATATCCTACGCACTGGTGTTTCTGTCGCTGCCTCCTGCAACTTCTGTGTGCGCAGCTCCAGCTCTGTGGCGTTCAGGAGCCTGCTGCTGGTTCAGATAGGACAGAGGCTCTCATCTGTTGTTTCTAAATTAAATCAACTTTATTTTGACAGTATTTGAGATTTTTGAGGATTTTTAAAAAAGAAGAGGTTAAAGAAAGCTGCATGAGATAATCTAAGAACACGTGGAAAGCAGGCTGAGCAGGGCTGGCAAGAAGAGGACATCTTTTTCCATAGAAGGTCTTGAAAACTCAATAAATTTTGGTACCAGCTTTTACAGAGGAGAGAAGAATGGGGAATGTGATGAAAGAGTGAGATGTTTAAGGATGACACTGACAAAATGAGCTGAATTAGTCCCCTCAAGTTGAGTGACAATAACTCAGAAATGTGTTTTTGCTGTTTCCTTTATTCATGTTCTGTTATGATAAGAAGTATTTCTCTGAATAACAGCCTGAATGTAGAATACTTTATTAGTAAGTTGTTTTAATAGACTATCTATCTCCCTTGTTTTATATATATATATATTTTTTTTTTGCATTATGTGCCATGCCAATGCTAAAAGTTTTTTAGGAATGCCAATACTAGGATTATTGTGGGTATCCAAACAGAAGTCTTCTCAGTCCCCTGACAATGGCAAGCCATTGCTTGGCTCCTACAGAGGAAAATAAGTACCTCATTCTCATAGGCAATGGGTGAGCTGAGTACAACATTATTTACTAGTTTCTCATAAAAAGATACCATAAAGGCATTCCCTATCTGAGCAGAGAGGATACATCCCATAAAGATGTTTGGAGGAAGATTTTTGTTGAATGAAACTTTGATCCATGAGTATTTCAGCATAGGATTAGCCTCAAGTGATTGACAGAAGAAATAATGGCAGCCTGTGAGAAGAGCTCGAAAGAAAGTTGTGTTCCCATTTTGATTCTGTAGCATTGTTCAGTATGGAGAACTGGCTTCCTCTGGGTAGTATGGTAATTTAATGCTCTGTTAGCTGGCCGTTATTTGTTTATACTTAATGTAATTTAGAAATATGGGTGAGGAAACTCAAAAAGTAATGAGCTGGCCTCTTAGCAACAGGACGTCTTTAGAAATTCTGTAATTCACAGAGGGATCCCCACAGCGCTTTCCAGGGATGGAATACAATAGATTTTTTTAGTTTTATTTATTATAACTTTTCCTTCCTCTTCCTTACATTTCTTTTTTGTATTATATTTCTTCTTTTGTCTTATATTTCTTTTTATTATACAGGTAGGTCTTGAATTGCCAAAAGGCTTTGCCCATTTTGCCTTCACTGATTAGTTGATAACCCCTCTGTCTAATCCTCCTTTGAAACAAGGCACTTTCTTTGTTTCTGTTGAGAGTTAATTACCTAGGCTGTCACACAGCCCAAGGAAAAATGATATTTCGTATGGTGGTGGAACAGAACTCTTTGGAGAGCTGCCTAAGAAATGCTTCTCATAAATCTATCATGAGAAAATTTCTTTTACTTATCATAATGTATTATGAATTGCTTTGAGTGGCAACCTAGGCAGGTGGAATGGAATATTAGTGGGCTATTTGGGAGTTTCATTTGGGGAAAAAAAGCAAATCTATTTTGGAAATATTTGTATATGTGTGTGCCTGGGTGTAATCTCACCTAGATGAGAACACAGAGCATGCAAAGTTTAAATATCTCAAACATACGAACACCACTGTAATGGATTGAGTCAGAAATAATTAAGATGCCCAATTCCAGTGGCTTTGGAGCTGCAAATTAAAAGGCTGTGCAACACATGGAGATAAGAGGTAGCAAATTAAACCAGAGCACACTGTATGGGGGCAGGTCTGCAGCTTCAGGGAAGAGTTACAGCATGAGTTACTGGGGAAATGATTGCAGCTGTCAGGCTACGGGGTGGCCGCTGTAAAGGAAGAGGGAACAGTACTGTCATGAAGGAAAAAGAGAAGAAATAGAGCATCAGTGAACCGAAGGAGGAATCTACTGTTGTTTCTAGCATTTTTTTTTCAGGTACTGTTTACAAAAACAACATCAGTATTTCTTGTACTTCTAGAAGGAGGATATTTTCCAGTGGAGGATGCCTAAATAAGTCTGAAACCTTTCTGCATACTGACGTCAGCAGGAAGACCAGGAGGGAGGCAGCGTATTGCTGCTGTGGGTCGATGCTCAGGATGTAACGCCATCCTGGACTGGAGTCAGTAGCCAGTTCGGGCATGGAGAGCTGGTAAATCCAGCTCTGGGCCAGAATAATCTCTGTGCCTTGCCTCGGTGTTTCCCAGATGTTTGGGTCTTTTGTCTGGGGATTTTGGAGGGCAGCTGCTTCTGTGTTGGGTTTTTCTGAGTTTTGTTGGTTTTGGTTTTTTTTTTCCCCCTCCCTGCTGCAGTGACTATCACCTTGATAGAATGGGGAAAACCCTTCATAAAAGAGTAATTGAAAGAGCTAATTTGGTATTCTGTAGGTAAGGAACATGGAGGGAGTGTTAGTGTGATGAAAACCAAACAGAAAGAAAGGGCATAAAAATGAGACGCATCAGAAATGTGGTAGGAGCAGAATTCAGTTATTTCCGTGACCATCCTTGCCAGAGCTGTCAGAGGGTCGAAGCTGCCTGTAATAAAAGCTGATCTTAGCAGCCACTGACTTTCATAGTCTAACAAGAAATCTCATTTTTGTTTAAATTAAAAGAGTACATACAGACATGACAAGCAGATAATAAAAACTCAAGGAGAATGAATGCAGCACGGTAAGCAGGAAGGTGCAGGAGCTATTCCACACTGCCGACCCAAGACTGGCACCAGTAATTCCCTGGAGATCCCGAGGGTTCGACCACCCTCCACTGCCTTTCTGCCCACCAGGAGCATCGTGGCCAGTGCTGGGTTCTGCAAAATCTCTTTCCCCATAGGCCAGCTCCTAAACCAGCTGTGAGCTTGTGCCTGTATGGAGGAACCTTGTTTTTTTCCCTAAGAAACCCTGTTGGGTTTTAATTCAGCAGGATGTTGGTCCTGCAGATGTCTGGTGTTCTGATTTTAAGAGGTGATGATCTTGAAACGACTTTTATGTCAAGCCAGGTTAAGGTGAAAACAAAGTTTTGAAATGCCATTTATGAAACCCAGAATAGCTAAAACAGTTGAAAAGTTGTATGAAGAGAACTACCAGAAAGAAGTGGGAAGGAGGTTTCATCTGCTTTTCCCAAGAACACTGCTCCAGCTGGGAAGAGAGCCTCTGACTCCCTGCCTGTGCCAGCTCTGGAGACGGCTAGTGTAATATTAAAGGAGTGCAGAATTGGGCTGTGCACTTAGTTCTCCACAATTTATTATGGCCACGATCTCAACGGGAAGATAATCACCAGCTGCTGGTGACCACCAGCTTCACAACAAATACTTTTCCAATGTGTCCTTTACATCAGTTTGTTTTATCGTGGCCTTCCTAATGATTGTTGGGCTAAAGCAAGTAGAAATTAGCTTTAGTCACTACCGTTCTTTACAAATAATATCATAATCTTGTGTTGGGAAGGCGCTGTCAGTTTGCCAAATGTATTCTCTTTAAGAAGTTCTCATTTTGCATTAATTGCACAGCTTGCAGTGAGACGTGAGAGGATTGGAGTTCACTAGTTGCAGTGATTAAAACCTTTCTTAAATTTTTGGTTTAGGTTACATTGAAGAATCTTGCACGGTCCCTTGCCCGTTTGATTGCAAATTAAGCGATTGGTCCAGTTGGTCCCCTTGCAGCTCTTCTTGTGGACCAGGGGTGAAAGTCCGATCCAAGTGGCTTAAGGAGAAGCCTTACAATGGAGGTCGTCCCTGCCCAAAGCTGGATCTCAAGAATCAGGTGAGCAGCATTAAGTAGCCAACAGAAATCTCTCTGTGCTGACTGAATTTTTAAATTGTGATCAAAAGGTACTGTGCTGGTGAAAGAAATTAAAAATAGGAGTTATCTCTGGGACCACACCTTGTGTCAGATTTTGTAGGCAATCCTCGAACTTCTTGAGGTTTGAAGTGGAGATGCTCATGTAACAGCAGAATTTGACCTGAAACAGCATATTTCTTTTACATAAGAATTTTTTATCTTCCAGAGATAAAAAGCCCTGGACGAGTAACCCCACCTGGACAGTGTGTAAGCATCAGAGAGCTCAGATGTCATGGATATTTTAAAACTCTTAAATTCTCTCCGAGGCTATGGTTGCTGCAAAAACGTTCATTAAATATATATCGCTATTTTTAGCAACATTTCCCTTCAGCACAAGTTTCCTTGAAAATTAATCTCCGTATATAGGACGAGGGGCAATGGTTTTAAAATAGAGGGGGTTTGATTTAGATTGGACATTAGGAAAAAATTTTTCACCATGAGAGTTGTAGATCACTGGCCCAGGTTGCCCAGAGAGGTGGTGGATGCCCCATCCCTGGAAACATTCAAGGCCAGGCTGGATGGGGCTCTGAGCGACCTGATCTAGTGGGGGATGTCCCTGCTCCTTGCAGGGGGGTTGGACTAGATGACCTTTGAAGGTCCCTTCCAACCCTAACCATTCTATGATTCTATGATTCTATATTCAGTATTGAAGTATCCCATCAGAGGAAAGTAATCCCTAAACTGCTACTCTTTTTAAAAGAGCATCGATTTAAATACTGTTTAATGCTGTATGCATTTCTGCAAAACTAATAGTGATTTCCTACTCAACACTAATTAACACTGATGAGGTACTATTAAGTTTTGCCTGTCCTTTATTTCAGATTCAACTATGAAAATTAATAGGACAGAAACAGTCATGCTGAAGAGCTTCGTATATATGTTATGAATAGGTAGATTAAAAAAAAGTTGCCTACTATGTGTAGAAGATCTTTAATAGTATTCATGCAAAGATTTTTTTTGTGTAGTGGCTTGTAGGTGGACCCAGTTGTTTTTCTGTGCAACTGCTGCAGCAGCAGTCATGTCCTGGGATGCAGCATCACTTCTAACACCTGATTCTGAACTTGCCTCATTTCCTTCACAGGTTTTGTTTTTTTTTTTCCTCCTGTGAGAAACTTGGTAAATACTTTTTTTTTCCTTTATTACTACTTGAAATTCATAGACAGTAGCCTAACAGAAGCAGCAGGGACTATGAAAATGTAAAACTGCAATAAAGTGTATGTTGTCCATACCTCAGTGCTTTTCTTAATAGATCAGACAGATCACCAAAGAGGCAAAATGAAATCCCACGGTAAGTCGTATGGCAACAATAAGCTGCTTTGTAATGAGAAGATACTGGGGTTTGTTACCCACAGACGCAGCAGACTACTTCCATTAAAAGTAAACTTACTGCTGTAAAGTGTTGCCTATTCCCACACACATTAGGTTTGCTAATTTCAAAAGCCTTTTAGAAGATATGAAAGGAAGGAAATTCTTTAAACTTGGAAATTACGTCTTCGTACGGTTTATCAGTGCACGGAGCTTTCCAAGTGCCATGGCTGGTATTAATATAAATGTGGTTGGTGCTTTTTGACTCTTTACTGGGAACACGTCTTGATGTAAAATCCACTGAATTCATTAGAGGGCTCTAGTAGTGACACCTTAGAATTGCATTGAGGTCTGTTTCTTGAGATTTGTGACTTTTTTTGGGGGGGTGTTTTTTTGTTTGATTGTTTATTGGGGGATTTTTGTGTCTTTGCCTGCAGGTTTGATTTTTTTTTTTCTTTTTCTTTTTTTTTTTTTTTGGATAGAAACAGAAGTTTTTTCC
>JAAGAY010136077.1:0-39217 GCA_011801015.1 Ardeotis arabs
TGATCTAGTGGGGGATGTCCCTGCTCCTTGCAGGGGGGTTGGACTAGATGACCTTTGAAGGTCCCTTCCAACCCTAACCATTCTATGATTCTATGATTCTATGATCTGTTTGGTTGCACCTAATAAACACACAGACAGATTTGCCCCCTGCTTTCCACAAATGCAAAACGCACATTGATGCAGACAAATGAAAATGCTGGCATCTACATTTCAGTTACAAAAAAAACCCAAAACAACAAACACAAACACAGCACACCAGGACTCAAGAGAAAGTAATAGACAAAGAGGGAATAGGGTAGATGTCTTGGAATAACATTCTTCACTGCAAAGACTCAAGATTTCCTTCCTAAAGGGGTAGGGCAATGAGCCTTCAAATATTATCTGTTCCCAGGCAGCGCAGGCTCTAACCTCTAACAATGACTTTAGGAATAAAGTCATATAGATTCACATTTTTTCATGCAGCTCTGCAGGTTTCTTTGCTGCAGGAGGTGGCCAGCAACCTCTGCCAACGCAGGCTCGGAGCACCAAGCAAGCCTTTGTGAAGTCCTTCTGGGAACAGAGGTGGAGAGCAGGAATAACCATAAGGTGGTAATATCACCCCTGAAGCATCCTAAACACAGAAAGTAGGAAGACAATGAATAAGTGATATTTTGGGGGGCACATACTTGGCTATCACAGGAGCTCTCTGGACCTGCTCATGTTGGTCCTCAGCAGTCCCAAAGCAATGAGAAGTGGGAGACGGACAGAGGCAAGCTGCTGGTGGGTTGGCGCTCAGAAGCGGTCTGTTGTGTTTTCACCTCAGTCACCACACAGTCGCTTGCTTTTCCGTCCCCCGCAGGATAGGGGACAGAATCGGGAAGAGAGGAAAACTCATGGGTTGGGATGAAGACAGTTTACCAGAATAACAAAGGAAAATGACAATGATAACAAAAGATAAGGATACTAAAATATACAAAATGAACAGTGTACAATTTCTCAGCACTCAGCATCCCAGCAACCAGTACAGCCTGTCCTGAGCAGCGATCACTGAAACGAAGGAGAGCAGCAAGCAAAGGAGAAAAGAAAGATGTCCTCCCAGCCAACTCCCCTGACCATGATGTGTATGTCACGGAAGACTCTTTGGCCAGTTTGGGTCAACTGTTCCAGCTATACCACTCTCAGCTTCCTGTACCTGCACATTAGCAGGACCTGGGAAGTCAGACAAAATCCTTGGTCTCTTTAGCAACAACTCATAACATCAGTGTGTTTATCAACGTTCTTCACATGAGAAATCCAAGGCATGTCAGTTACTGAGAGGAAAATTAACTCCATCCCTGCCCAAACCAGGAGAGCCACAGGACTTCCACAGGAAGCTTTAACATTTTCCCCTATGTGTACCTCACTGGGCAGGTGTACATCTTCATGCCAGCCTGGTTTGCCTGGTAACGGGGGATGGAGGTGGCATCATGGCTCTTCAGCACAGAGTCATGCCAATATGAACAAAGAACTTGACTCCTCCTGTCAGGAGCTGGAATGGCATTGTAAAAGAGAACCTGTGTCCACCTAGAGACTCAAGACTTCTCAGCCCACTAGTCATGACCTGCCAGGGTGACACTGGGTGTAGGAGGAGAGTGCTGGAGGACAGGAACAGAGAGACCAACTACCCCCTGCAGCAGGCACGGCTGTAACTCACAGGTGGAGCAACAGAAAGATATTGAAAAAGTGGAGACGTTAGAGGAGAATCACAAGGACGACTGCAGGATCATGAAAATTAAGAAAACTTGCTTTAGAGAAGCCAAAGGCTTGTTAACTAAGGGAAGATTGAGGACATGAGATGTGATGAAGATAGCACTGAATTTATTGCAATGAATACAGAGAGGTCATTAAGCCTGTCACCTATAGAGTTCAAATTAGATGATATCTGGGTCTATATTTTGTGAACCCAAAAGCAATGATATTGTCAGAACTACAGGAAATTACTATCTCTGAACTCCTTGCCACCTATGAGATACCTGTGGATCTATCTAAGGCAAATCAAGCAAGTTTCCATTGGCTATACATTGTCCTCTGCTTCATAGAATTATGGAATCATTTAGGTTAGAAAAGGCTTTCAAGATCATCGAGTCCAACTGTTAACCCAGCACTGCCAAGTCCACCGCTAACCCGTATCCGTAAGATCCACATCTATAAGTCTTAAATATATCCAGGGATCACCATCGCAGGCAAGAGTATCCATCATGCTGACCATTCCCACAAAATAAGTTTATTAAACAATGTGGGGTAATGTGACCTGGAAGAGAAAACTTCAACTTTTCCCCGATACTGATTTTTTTAAGGTGTTTTATATAACTTGATATCAAGTGTAAGGAAGTAAGAAGTCCCCTCTATTTCTTTTCAATTTTAGTAAAATTTCATTTGAGTTGAAGGTTTCTCTAAAAGCTTTAAATCCGGGGAAACAATATTTTTCAATAAAGTGGTTCTAACGAAGAGTCCATCCAACTCTTAATAACATCTCGTCCTGGTTTTTGCTGTCTGCTAAGAGTGTATTCAATGAAATACACAAGTGCAAAGTTAATCAGTCATCTTCTAGGACTTGAAAGCTATAGGACACACTCCAAAAGCTGTAACATGCTGGTAAAAGCAAAAAATGTTGACTTGCATTATGCCTCTGTCTCCTCAAAAGCAGTTAGATAATTTAAGGCCCTCTTTGCGAGTGGGTTTATCTCCTAAGGCCAGTGCACAGAGAGAGAAAAACTTGTCAGATTTTGTATTTCAACATTTCATCGATCAAACGTGTTTCCAGTGGTCCACCTAGATATTACATCATAGCTAGTCTTCATACTTTTGCCACCCAACACTGGTCCAACAGGTCAAAATATCCCCCATGCTAATGAAGAAATTATATTTCCCCGCTTCTCATGATTTTGTGTGTCCCCCAGCCTGTCTGGGGAAGGGAGAGTTAGATCTTAGGTCTGATGCAGCATGAGTATAATTACTTTAATAAATTGTATACTTTCACTGGCACAAATGATCACCAAGTCCTTTAAAAAAACCTGTATATTGTATTTTATCCAGCTGCTGTTACATAGAGCCTAACAGGTTATATGTGACTTAGGAATAATCACCTTCTGGATAAAGTCTACTTTAAAAACAAATTTTCACTAGTGCTGGGAAGACAACAGAAGCCAACACTTACTCTAGTGGTTAACCACATTCATCTATGAAAAAAATTGATGTAATTAGTGTTTGGATTTGTATTGCTTCAGCTCCCATCCATCAATTCTTTCTTTTTTTCACTTTATTAAGATTACTTTAGGAGCCAATATATCCTTACCAGAAGTCACTTAATTTCCTTTTTTGATGGACTACCCAGATTGCGTTCCTGAGGTCTCTTACTATAATGCATTTTCCACACCCAAGGCCATTCTCTGTGGATCTTTTTGCCCTTTTCTGCCAATTTTTCAATGATCTTTAAAAAAAATTGAGTCATCGCAACTAAGCGCTGCATCACAATATTAGTCAAACCAATGCCTTCTTTGAAGGGTGAATTTCAATGTGAGGAGACTGCTTGGACAGGAGAACAAGGGCTTTACAGACCAGTGCTCGTGTGAGCTTTAATTCTTGCAGAATCACCCAACCTCAGGCCAAAGGGTAAAAAGAAATATCTAGTCTGTTCTTCCCAATTAAGAATTGCCCAACGCTCAATTCCAGTTTTCAAAACCTACAAAAATACCAGAGTGGAAAGAGTTTTGCCAGCAATATGCCAAAATTAGACTGTCCCTCAAAAGAAGTTACAAGCCTTGGCAAAAGCCATCTACAAACCAAACATTTTGAATAGTGCTACTAAAAATGCAAGCTTTATAAGGATTAATCAACTTCTTAAAAATAAGAAATAGCTTTCAAAGTTGACATCTGACAAACTAGACTTAAAATTTTGACAAGCGATACTCCAAATGTTGGGATGGCTTTTACTTTCATGCCCCTGAAGTATTATAGTGACTATACACAATTTCTTTTTGAGCCTGCTCCTGCCTGGACAACATCTAAGATGGGACTGATAAATCTGCATACATTCAAGAGTTCATCAGTCATGTCTATATGCAATCACGTCTTTGTCACCCAATATATATTTTTCTAGAAGAGTGGTGAAGAGAGGAAGTGTACAGTTTATTATTTGGATGGAAAGATTAATTTCAGAAAAAAATATTAGGCCTATAATGGCATTTACATTTTCTTTAAGTAGCATCCAAATTAAAAGCAAATGGTTCCTGGTATGGAAATCAGATGCCAAGTCAAATCCCCAAATTCCCTTTTATGCTCACTGGGGCAGGCCAGGTGCCTAAATAGCAGATGCACAGCTCTCAAACCAAGAGGGGATTTTCAGTAGGGAGAGGCTTATGTCAACCAAGAAAGGAAAAAACCTCAGTCTTAGATTGCTAATACTGGACTACATTTAGACATCTCTTCCAAAAAGAGGTTCAGCACAAAATTCCGTTGCGCTTAGGCATCTAAATCATCATATTTAGGTGCAGACAAATGGCTCAGTTCTCTTTTCAGCTCAGTTACTGGAAACAGCAAGTGAAAGCAGATTAGAGGAAGGGAAAAGAGTTTCTTTTCAAATAAAGGGGTTTTCCATCTTCAGCAGATAAGCCTCAGACTACATCTGTCAAAGGCTTCAGAAATTCAGTGTTTTTTCAGATTACACAGAGTTGGAGGGAAGGGACTTTGATTTTTACCTACTGAGAAATCGCAGCTTGCAAAGTGTCCTCAACTATAAAGCATCTCAGTCTTGGAGGACCGGAAGAAGATCCACAAAGACAGTTGGACAACTGGCAATTGACTTCCGCAGTGGAAGTCTGAGGGTGCGCAAGAAGCACCTGAAGTCCTCTGAAAATTCAAGTGATAGGTTTTGGATAAGAAGCAAATCTTGATGCTGGCAGCCCACACAGAGTGAGATATCACGATTTGTTCCCCAAAATGCCAAACTGCATTCTAAGCACATGTTCCTCCACAGAGGCAAATATGCGTACGTCCCCATATGCCAGATTGCAGCATGAAAGTTAAGGTAATAAGACTACTAGCAACCAAAAATATCTATTTGAAATGGAAATATCTTTGAATATCGGCTCTGGTACTGGTGCAAATGTAATAAGAGTTTTCCAAAGCAATTCTTGATTATTTCTGTAAAAAGAAAAATACACAGCAGATTTGTTTACGCTGCTTGAGCTAGACCATTTCTTTTTTAGAAATGGAAACTAATGCGTCTGTTGAATGCAGAAACAAAAACATTTGCAGCATCTCTAAGCTCTAACTCCTCCATTTAGCTATGCAAATAGGCATTTGAGTGTGCGTGTCTTGCACACACAAAGGTGTTTACATATATATTTTCTGCTTAAGCAAACTCGGTGCTCAGATTAATATATTTTCTCAGTGCATGTGGAATTATTCATTTGAAAGATCAAACTTACTGAGTCAAGAATACCAAACTTTCATCTTTTAAAATATAACTAGTTGTAGATGTAGGGGAATAATGCATAATAGATGTTTTATTAAACATCCAGACTCTAGCTATGCTTAAATCCATCTCTGAAATAGTTCTGAGCATCCCAGCTCTTTTGTTGCACCTCCTACTGATAGTCATCTGCTAGCAATTGTTGATAAATTAATAAAACACAAGATTTCTACAAAATGCCCAGTATTAATTGAAGCACTCGGTATCTCATTAATTCTGAGAGTATAATAGGCTTTTGATTAGGCAGTTTGTTAAGCATCTATCCCTTGGTGTTCTCACCTGATTGCAGTTAGCACCTCATCACGTCTTGCAGTCATACCTGCAGAGTATGAATTGTTGGTGCATCCTCATTCCAGGAAAAACCTGTTAAAATAATCCTGGAGCACTGTGCTGTTGACTGGGGAACAGTTCAGTTCCTACCACAAAACTAAATTCAGAAATGACTAATTGATTAAAATTAGAGACCAACACCATACTCTACTTAAATCCAGGTCTCCTTATTGTTTTCTTGTACATCACCTAATGGTTTTCTACGATGAACGCTTCTAGTAGAACAGTTTCAAAGAAGATATCAGATCTGCCCTGAAATACAATCACTGCAAGTACAATTGAATAGGTGACTGATATCAACCGCCTCGTTCCTCTCTGGATACCAACACATGCAGGGAGGAGAACAAACAGGAGAGAAACTTGAGTCACTCATTTAAGGTTCCCTGTAGAGTCATTGGGGAAGGACTCAAGATCTCAGTTTAGTCACTCTGCTTTCCTTCTGGTAGGGAATACTTGTATTTCCTTTACACAATATTATTTTTTTATTTATTATTTACTTCTCTCAGGAGGTATTACTTTGTTCTTTGTCATACCGTATTTATCAATCAATACTGTTCTACTTCCAACTGGTTTACAACTCTTGGAAGCAAGACTTAGTGGTCTACAATATCTCAGTTCTCTGAACTCTCTTTACATTAATTCCTCCAATACTAAACTAAAGGAAGAATTATCTACTACTTTAATGACAGAGTCATTAAAGCAGTAGAGGTTGAGGTTTTGTGGGACTGGAGTAGATGGTAGGTATCATGTGCCTAACAATTAATTTTATCATTTTCCTCGATATTTTTACTGACACTAGATTTTAATACCATTTTCCCTTCATAGAGAAGGGCACCAATACAAGAATTTGTCAAAGCTTCATCATGTAAAAGCGATAGAGAAAATTATGCTGGATTTTCTGTTACAGCATTATTCCTCTCCCTCTCATCACCACCATCCCCCTAAGTCCATTTTGCATCATAAGCACTGGCTCAACTTTAAGGAAGTTTACAGTTTCTGAAAATGCTTTGTGGGTTGTGCAAAGCGTTGATGCTTGTGTCTCTGGAAGACAACAATTTCTTTCTCTATGAAGTTGGACAAGTTTTTCTTTTTGCATGTCTCCTTCTACTCACTACAAAAGAAGCTTAGAAAGCAAACTTTTATATTTCTAAAGCCCTTTTCAGTACATAATATGTATTTGTTGTGAATCTCTAACATGGCATCCTTAAAAAATATCCATTCAGTCCACAAGTGTTTTACCCTTTTAGCTACTTTTCTTTTTGAAAAAGCAGCCTTTTTGTACATGCAGTAACCACAAGGCACTGAATTGGAATGCATTCTGGTCATTATGACAGAGGGTATCTTTGGTATATCTTGAACCAGGTCCAATGCAGAACCCTGGATGCAATGGGAACACTTCAAAAGATGGTAAGATGGCAATCCAGACCTCTACAGTCCAATTTAACAGTTATCTCCGAGGCTGGTTTCCTGGTTTCTAGGTCCAGTAATTTTCATATCCATTTGGACCACAAGCGTTTATAATCATACACAAAGTCACACTGAGTGGAGAAGCCTTCACCTTCTTTTTGGGTTTCTACCTGAACACATGGGTCTTAGCTGGTTGGTTTGGTTTTTCTTACCTTATACCCAGGGCTCCATCTTTATCAGGTATTCTCCAATAGTATGCCCATGAACACCTCTCAAAGCAAATGTTGTGATGCTGAATTTATGCAAGACAACTATATAACTGTTGACACAGTCTGCTCATCTTGCGTAGACCTTTAAACATCATGGTCCTGGGCTGTCAGGGGAGAGCCATTTGCTTTGGAGATCTCTGCCATGAGAAGTTTTTGAACACCTTAGAAAGTAACCAACCATAAAAAGGTAATACAATTCTCCTGTGGTTAGACATGAGCAATAATATGTTTTCCCAATATTCACCTGACTTGTCTACTGTATGTTACATTTTTGTGCAAATAACCTCATGCTATTTTCACCACAGTTCAAATACTCTTAAGTGATTTTGGTAGGAGAGAGAAGCATGTTGCACAGAGCTGCGAGAATAATTGATTTCTTTGGTTTGTTAGTCAAACCAATGACACTCACTGAGGGGCAGAGAGAAACTTACTCCAGGTTAAATAAAACATTTTGGTTTGATAGTCAATAAAAGCAGAAGAAATTCAGCAGAAGGAATGGCCTGAACCAATAGTGCCACCTCAGTTCAAAACCCTTTTCTACTTGATCAGTTCAGAAGACATTTGAGTCAAACTCCCTTGCCACTTTCATCTAAATTTATCCTCAAAAGGCAGCTCTAAAAGCTTTCTCGACTATTTCTTAATCCCTCTCCTGACGACTTGCGTTTAACACTGTCTGGAGTCATGACCTGCATTACCCTATCCCAGGTGACTGCCTTTACCCACCCTAGAAACTACTCATCCTCCTTTGCAGCCTCAATAAACAGTTGTTCTGCTTCACATAACTAAACAAGAGACCATCTTTCAATAGCTAACATGTAGAGTTTACTCCTACAGAAAGGGACATGCTGTGGTTCCAAGTCTGCCTCTAATACAGATCTGAAACAGAATCCTCATAGAATGTTTTGGATTGGAAGTTCCAGCCTCCCTGCCCTGGGAAAGAACACCTTCCACTAGACCAGGTCACTCAAAGCCCTGTCCAACCTGGCCTTGAACACTTCCAGGGATGGGGCTTCTCCAGGCAACCTGTTCAGTTCTTCACACAGTGAAGAACTTCTTCCTTGTGTCTTGTCTTACATCTTGTGCATCCTGGATGGATAACCAAACCAGCAGAAGGCAGCAGGGAAACATGCCATACTCATTTGAGATTCACAACTACAACTCACAGAGCCGACGCTTTATGCAAGTCTCCATATGTACAGCTCAACACATCGGCTCCAGCTAACCTAGACAGAAAACACTAACAGAAAGACTTAGTTGTGACAGAGCAGCTGAACATGAATAAAATAGACCCGTGAATCTTGTCTAGCACTTGTGGGAGGATTTTCCAGCTAAAGCTTCAAGTTATGTCTGCAGCAGTAAATAAAGCTGGCTAAGTGCTGCTCCCCGGCCTGCAGCTACATGGGAAAGCACAACTCATGTCTACATCCTTGCACTTTCTCATCTCAAAAAAAAAAAAACCAAACCACACCAGAAAACATAGTGGCCAGCTCCAAACTGCCCAGAAACCAGTCTTTTCTACATGCTGCCCTGAGCCATCCAGCCCTGCCTGCCACAAAGCTGTGCAAGGGACATCAGCATCAGCATCTACACAACACAACACCAGCATCTACACAATACACAACTGCAGAGAATGGCTTGCTATGAAATAAAGGGTTACCCAGTCTGTGAGCACGCAGAAACCATCAGCCGTGGCTTCATAGGATTCCTGGATACATGAGGACACAGAGGCTTCTATCCTCTAAGTCTTTCTACTTTATTACAGACTACCACAAAGACCACAAAAATCACTGCTAGCAAGTATACCTATGATTAATAAAGCAAATATCTATATCTCGAGGTATTACATATTACTATCAGCAATCAATAATGCAATATCAATCCATACTACAGCAGCAATTAAGAACAGCAGCAACCAATCACAAACAACAGCCAAGTACGTATATACTATTACGGGTTACTACAAACTTAACAAGTTTGTATAACAAGTTTTGTTTCAAAGCCACTCAAGTCACATTTTAGTTATCGCAACCATTCATGCCCCATGTTGGGTGCCAAAATAACTGTCGTAGTTTAGCCCTGCTCAGGACCAAGCTACGCAGTCTCTCGCTCACTCCCCCCACCCTCCAGTGGGACAGGGAGGAGAACTGGGAAAGAACAGGCAGCAAAACCCAAGGGTTGAGATTAAACAAAAAAAAAATTTAAGAGAAATAGAAGAAAACAAAACAGAGAGATGAGATCTAGGCATCCAAAAGCCACTCCCCAGACTCTTAACCCTGCTGATCTAGGGAGCTGTAGCCCTGAGGAAGCAGGATGGTGGTGGATGCCCCATCCCTGGAAACATTCCAGGCCAGGTTGGATGGGGCTCTGAGCAACCTGATCTGGTTGGAGATGTCCCTGCGCCTTGCAGGGGGGTTGGACTGGATGGCCTTGAAAGGTCCCTTCCCTTCCAAACCATCCTGTGATTGAATACTGCTTTGGGTGTAGGGGAAGGAGAAAAAAACTTCCTGAGCTTTGTTTTCTTGTTATTTTAGCTGCTGAATGGGGCTAAACCACACCAGGAAGAGAGGAAAAAGCATGTGCAATACTCATGTGCAAGACTTCATATAGTTTCTTAAATACATAATCTGTTTCATATTTTTATGAAGAAACCTCAGTCTGGTACGTTAATTAAGATAATTCTTAAAACCAGATAAAGAAATTAGATTGGCTTAAAATTTAGGTAATTTCTATGCAGTCTTGGGGAAATGCTCATTCCATAAAGAATTTCAAATCTCATTGCAATTATTCAAAGAATTAAGAGGGCCAGACTGGATTTATTTGTTACAGAAGATCCACAAGCTGTTTAATACCTTCCCAGAAACCAAGCATCAAAAATTTTAAAAGAAAGCAAATTAAATATGTTAGTAGGATTGTTTCACACTCTTAGGCAAATCAGCCATGAATATTTGCAGAGTGTGGGTTATTTATGGGCACTTTGAGATACAAGTACTTCAAAACGAAACATAAGAGACTTGCAGACCTCACATGTTTGGGGTATGGGGACAAGGCCACCTCTCACGGTTGGGTAGATGCTACCAGCAGCAAGGTCTCTCCTTGACTTGAAAGCGTGAAAATAAATTATTTTCTCTCCCCTTTCCCCTCCAGCAGCAAAGGTGACATATTCCACATCCATCCCCTAAATGAGCACTGGCAGGAACATATTTTAAACTCTCAAGTACTAAAGGTGTTTTATGCATAATTTAATTCACAAAAAGCATCCTCCAGGGCTGCTGACCACACAGGCACTTTGCACTCCTCCACAACGCGAACACTCCAGGCAGCCAAGAACTCCCCAAGTCTCAAGCAGACTGGTGAGGACAGGGTTTATTTTTGGATGTTGGAACATTATTGTCCTTCTGTGCCATATAAGCTCAGAGCAACTTCTATAAATAGGACGGAGTGTAGGATTTAGGAGTATCCAGATGGACACCTTCCATTTTTTTTTTTCCTTTTACACAGACACAGCAGTCATTAGAAATAAGCGACCCACCAGGATTTAGATGCTACCAATTGCCAGTACAGACCTCTGTATCAGGCAGTACAGGTTCTCCTAATCTTAATGGTGACCAACACAAAACCAACAAATATCAGGCCATGCAAATTTCTAGAGACAAGAAAACTTCCTGGAGTTTGAGAGACACATTCGTACGTGGGAGAGGAATCCAGCCAGCAGAACGAACTGCAGAGGAAGAGATTTTCGTTGTAAGTTTTCCCATGCTTTCAAGGTGTTAGAGCAAATATTAAAGAGCTGAAGCTTTTCACTTATTCCTGTCAGTACTCACACTTCGGGTCACTGGAGAACCCCAGGAAGAACAAAGAACACAAGAGCAACGATGAACACCAACCCTTGTTATTGGATCATTTATCAGTGTGAAGATGCAGTGCAATGGATTGTGGTCATTAAGGAAGAATGAACCTGGATGATTTTTAATTTTGGGCGAGGGCTGGAAATTAGTCTTATCAATGAAATGATTATAGTTTTGTAATTACAGCTTGCAAAATTCTTTTGCTCAAGTGTAACACAGGAGCATTCAGACCCCAAGGAGACTTGCCTTGTGATCATGTGATTTTGAACCTGTGTTCAGCATACGGTCCTTCTGAAATGGAACCAGCGGTTTTCCTGCAAAAATTCCAGGTTCCTAAAACAAGGCACACGCTCACATGCTGAGAAATGATGGATTTCCACTACATCTACCTGCAGCACTCCGGTGTGAGCTGCAATCCCCCACCACGCTATGGCAGAGGGCAGCCCCTCTGAATAATTCAGTTATTCAGCCCTCATATTAAGAGCAACTCATAAATCTGATGGACCATAGCTGCATCTTGGACGGTTTAACAGTGACCCAGCAGTCCCCTCACACCCCTTCCCGCATATGGCACGCACGCTCCCGAGATCTCACCAGTCTCTGAACAAAGGTTGGACTGTTTGCAATCAAGCACTTTGCATATTGCATAAGGCAATTACTTGATATTCTTTGCTTTAGAAAAATCTTCTGGAGATACATTAGCTCTGCAAAAATCCCCTCGCTGTCTCCCATAGGACCAGCCAATTAGCAATCTTTGTATCCAGCAATGCACATCCTTTCTCCGCCGCTAGTACTCCGTTTCTTTGGGCAAAACTGCCAGCAAAATTATACGAGAGGCTGTCACTTAACAGCAGCGACCTCTTTAATGACGAAGGCCCCGACACTTAAATACACACAAGTTCTTAACATGTGCAATAATCAACGGCCTTAATTGCCCACAGATATTTGAACACCTGGACTCAGTGATTTCCATGCAGCCAGGCACTCCCGCTACCTATTGTGCTACGAATTTTTTCTCCTGTAACCGCGCCAAACGCCACACGGCTCTGCAGTAAGAAATAACTAACAAGCTCCTGCCATGCCTATCAAAAAGCCGAGTGATGTTACTAAATGTGAGAACTGGAGCTCTGTTTGAATTGGTCTTTGCTCTTGTTAACTAGGCGTATCAGCCAGTAATAACTTGGTTTTCTATTAGCAATTACATTCAGATAAGCAATAAATAAACTAAATTAGAAACCTACCGCTTTGTATAAACAAGCTAATTCCTTCTGAACTTCAAGATCATGCTGGGGGGGGGGGAGAGAATAAAAACAAAAAAAAAAAAAAACAGAGCAACACCGTGTTCATTCACTGTGCCAACACCAAGAAAGAGCTAACAAAACGAAACCCGACATACATGCTTGCCTTGGGTTAATAGCTTATTTTTAAAAGATTTTTAGACATCTATCAGGTTTGTCTAGATCCGCGCCAAGGCTTTATCAATGCCATCAACTGGCTTCCTCACTTGCATTCTCTTCTGTACATATTTTTAGGCTTTTATTGTTAGTTGATTTCCTGATTGAATTCAAAGATCTCGCAGAGCAGCGTATTAACATAGCTTGAATATAGATGCAGACTCTGTTCTGGGATTCAATTTCTCTCTGAATGTCAATTCCAAAGCTGTTCTTTTCCACATTGTTCATATGAGTAATCAGAATTTTAATCTTTTTCACGCATCTCAGTGTACTGTGAGATGGGACAGCAGAAAAAACAGCCAAGGAAGTGAAAACTTTTATTCTCCAAGACCACGTTGGCAGTGCAGGCAGCATTTCCCATACAGCTGCAAAAAGTGTGCGGGAAAAGGTGACAAAGGATAGCGTCGTGGGTTAACCACAGTCAGCAATCGAGTACCACACAGCTGCTCACTCACCCTACCCCTCCCCAGGGGATGGGGAAGAGAATTGGGAAGAAAAGAAAACTCGTGGGTCGAGAGAAAGACAGTTTACTAGGATAGCAAAGGAAAATACAATATACATGTATAACGATAGTAATAGTAATAAGAGTGATTTTTTCAAGGGGAAAAAAAATACAAAATAAATGATGCACAATTTCTCACCATCTGACGACTGATACAGCCCATCCTGAGTAGCAATCACAGAATGGAAAAAAAAAAAAAAATCTGCAAACGATACCAGAACAATTCTGAACAGTGAGAGAAAAACAAGAGAGCTCACTGGCCTACCCCCACTTAAATACTGAGCATGACATTTATGGCATGGGATGCTCTCTTTGGCCAGTTTGAGTCAATTATTCCAGCTATACCCCTCCCAGCTTCCCGCACCTGCACATGAGAGAAACTTGGGAAGCTGGACAGTGTCCTTGGTCTCATCAGCAACAACTCATAACATCAGTGTGTTTTTCAATATTCTTCACACACAAAATCCAAAACACTTTCGGCTACTGAGAGGAAAATTAACTCCATCCCAGTCAAAACCAGGACTGGGAAATATTTATTCGTATGAGATGTATCAGATTGTGAAGAGTCAAGGAAAGGAAAGGGCCAAGAAGCAGGGAGAGGAGAGGAGCAGAGAACGGGGCTTGGGTAAAAGCCTGGGGATGAGAAGGTGAGCATGAGCCAGTGGAGAGGTTCAAAGTGGGCAGAGAAGCACGAACAGCAGAACGGGGAAGAGCATCAGAGTCAGGAGAATACTGACGTGGAAAACTGAGGAGAGGTGAAGGCAAGAGGCTGCTAAAGAGGCAGGCACCATCTTGAAATGGACTTTAATGAATTCTACAGCAAGGACTCGGCACAGAGCCTGTGACAATCATCCCCTGACTCCAGACCTACATGCACAAGCACAAACTTTTCAGAAGAACTAGGCATTCAAGTCCTGTTACATCTCCAGTTGAAATTATGTCCCTTGAACACCGCAGTCTCCACCCCTCAGGGAAAAACATTTGCTAGTTACGAATTTGCCATTTCTGATCATCCCTGAAGTGCATCAGCCCAGAAAGGAGGAAGAAGAGAGACAGGCTTCACCGCAACCTGGTGCAAGGTCTCTCCCTTCATGGGTGTAAGCTGACCAACGGCCGCCTAGTAAAGTAATTTTAACCAAAACTAACTGTTTCAGTGAGGTGAATCAAAATTGAATACAAATACAACTCAATTTTCTTAGTGGGATACCAGTCACTCAGCACCTTAAACACAAAATAATGTTAGAAAGAAAACAGGAGGCAGAAATTCTGATTGTATTTTCTTTCTGCCTTCCCTTGGGGTGAGGAAGAACAGAGGTAAATGCGCTTACTCCTTTTTCATCAAATCTGAATCTAAAGAGTATAGATTCCACTGGGAAAGCATTTCTAGGAAAGAAAACAAGAAAATATGAGGAGAGTTCTCATTTCCAGAGCCAGCTGGATATATTTGAAGCTCTAATACTAAGAAAAATTTGCCTCATGAGCATTACCTATCACAACTAGTTCACCACTGATTAGACAGCACTGCACTCCAGCCCCAAGTTCCCCCTCCTAGCCAAAATACTAATTTATTTCATGGCACATGGAATCCAAAGTCCGTTTGGTTCCCTGTGCTTATTGCCCAGGTTTCCGAAAGAAGTCACTGCCTTAGCTTAAAAAAAAAAAAAAAACCAAAAAAAAAAAACACACAACCAAAACCCAACACTCAGATAAATTAGATAAGCTACATTATTAGTTGTGCATATGCCTAAAGCAGAAAGCCAGGTATGCCATTCATCTGCCATTTCAGCACAGAGAGGCTACACCAATGCAAGGAAAGGATGTGGAGACCCTCTTTCCTTTAGGAAACTCTGCAGGCATCATCCCCAGCCTCAAGCAACCTGTCGCACAAGGAAATCTTTAAGGAGAGCATGTTGGTCAGGACAGCGTCCATCGCTTGGTATTTCCAGGGCTAAAATCCTTCAAAGTGATCACACCAGCTTGATGAACCCAGGAAACCAGGACCAGCAGCTGAGCAGGGACAATGGGGTAGGTCTATGGATCCTTTAACTGGGATAGCCAGGGCTAGTGATGTAATGCATTGAGTGAAGAAAAAAAAAATAAAAATCTTTTGATTGGTTTTTCAACTTGCTACTAGGAAATTATGCTCAGATCCTGCTGGATCTTGTACCCAGCCTGGTGATGCTAAATTTCTCTCTGCTACCTATGGCCTGGAGTTACTTCCCAAAGGATTTCTTGGGTAAAGGAATAATCAGGTGGCTGGATCATTTCAGAGAGCTACAACACAGCAGGCCTGAAAGCCAAGAGAGTTTGTCAAACCACGATTGCAAGTTTTTAACTAAGGTCACATTCAAGGACTCTAATGAGGGACCACAGCACTGTTAGAGCCACTGTTGAGCAGATGAGATGCACCAAGATTACGTCTGTTCTGAAAATAATCTTTATTTAAATGAGTAAATGGGCAGGTGGCTGGTAAAAATAGGAGCTTGTGAAGTTACAGGGTGGACATTCATATCTGTACGGGCTACCAAAGGCAAAAATGGAGAGCAGCTCCGTTGGAAGCACAACAACATAAACAGATTGGTCTGTTTGTCCTTTGTGGATTCAGTACAAAAACTGTCTCGGTAAGATGCCAACTGCCTCTTTTGGGATGCTGTATGTACCCAGCTCTGTATTTCTGCCTCAAAACACATTTGTGCAAGTCACCTGTGGAGAAGCGATTAATCACCGTTCTGCTATTTCCCACCGGCATCCTTAAAGCAGCAGGAAACACTCAGCTAGCAAGAGACAGAGAAGGCCAGCACATAGACACAAAAAAAACAAAGAGAAAAATCTAATCCTTGAGGAGGGAGCTTACCCTCCTCCAGACCGCATGCCTTCCTCCACCAGCTCTGCCCCTGGCCTGCAGATGATGGTCCTACCAGACCTGTCCCAGGAGCAACTTGCTGACTTCCTTCCAAGCCAGATTCAGCCAAACTGAGCTAGGCTGGCAGCCAGCTTTTAAGCAGCAGGGCCTCGTTACCTTGATTGATTTTGCCTGAAGCAATTAAGGAGGCCTGATGCAAGGCATCTCCACAGGAGGGACAGCAAGAGCAGAGGTCCCCCTGGAAAGCACTTCTTCCAGGGGCATCTCCACTTCTCCAAGGTGTTGGTCAGGGCACAAACAGAAGCTCTCTTCTCTGAACCCTGGGTAGGGCTTTGCTCTCCACTGCCTGTGCTGCTTCCTAAAGGAGGAAGATGAGAAATAAAATGTGGCAAGCTTTGGTACCAATCTGATGACTTTTTCAATGGCACCAAGTCTTGTGTAAGCATTTGCTATTGCAGTATGCATGAGCCAATGCCTTCCTTTCCTCTCACTACAGCCTACTGGGAACTGGAAATTGTTTTTGCTGGGATCAAGCAAACCCTGGGATAGCAATAACTGCAAAATCTGTTGCAAGCCCTTCTAATTTGCTGGGCTTAAAATAGCTCTTAATTCCCCGGTTGCAGTGGGTGAAGGGGATGAAGGAGGAATCAGACTCACGCAGAGCTCAGCGCTCCTGTTTTGAAGAATCTGCAGCAGCCACAGCACTGGCAGGGCAACCCTGGATGCCAGCAACGATGAACCCAGCCAGCTCTCAGCAAGACTTTGGCTCACGCTATAAAAGTACATAATTTGCTACCTCATTAGCCCTGAAAGAGGTTAGTCTAAAACATAACCAGCAAGGAAGCTAGAAGGATTTTAGGGATGTATTATGCTTCCAGCTCTCAAAAAGGAGGAGTGCTTCCTAGGAATGGTTTGAATGCTGAAGTTCAGTAATTTTCTGATCTGGGGTTTGATTTATCCCTCCATGTTGAGAGCTAATTCTGCCCAGCACAGGGGAACTGGCTAAGTTTTCGTTGTTATTAGGATGGGTTTCCCTTTAGAAATGATCTCCCAAAATGAAATACAGCGAACCAGGGGGCTACAACTTCAGCATCACATTAAGGAGACGGGACTGCTGTGAGGCAGAGCAGCGCTGGCAAGATTTACTGGCCATGTTACCAGTTTCATTAGGAAAAAAAAAAAAACAAACAGAAAAACAGGAGGAATTGCCATTTAGGCAAAACCAACTGTGTCCCCAACGTGTTTGAAATATGCTGAGGACAGAACAAACACTCTTTTGGGACAAGGCCCTGGGATAGGGCTACACAACATGTAGGAAACACAGATCAACCTGGAGTCACCTCGGTTTTACCAGGGTAACACCAGCAGACCTTGTTCCCCATATCTTCCTGGCTGAAAACCTACGTTCTGACTCTAAACTCAGTAATCTGGTTGTCCTTATTACTAATAATCGTATTTATTTACAGCAGTGATCCAGCAATTGTGGGCACGTGAGCTTCTAAACAAGCATCTGGCTGATAAAGAGAAAGAAGAACTGGTGAGCAGTATTGCTAACACCATGGCAGCAAAAGGAAAGCGAGGCAAGTCCAAAGAAAACTCTCTGAACTTCTTCAGATGGCCAAAAGTCCCCGTTTTGTCAATTCATGCGATGCTTTGCTGCAGGAATCCTTGCCCAGCTCCTTGCTGCAGTGCCCCATCCTGCTCACAGCCAAAGGCAACAGCAGAGGAAAATTTGGGGTCCTGCTGTCTCCTTGACTTTCCAGTCTTCTACTTTGTGCTATCCTACAAGCTAGCCTATGTGTTCCTAGCACCACCTCTACCTTGCCAAACAAGCATCATCCTTGCCCACAGTTCATGCCCTGCTCCTGACCCACGGTGGCGGTGTTCCCAGTACTGGTCTCTGCTCATGGTTACAGACTTGTGAGAAAAATGTTCGTTGTTCCAGTCCTTTTCTTTGCTTCTCATTTGCAGTGAGTGACTTGACACCACCACCAGCCACCATACTGGCTCTTCTAAGAGCATCTTTTCCTCTCTAATGTCATTTCTCCCACATTTCCCATCAAGTGAGATATCACTTCAGTTATGTTACTACAGGAAGATAATAGGATAATTTATCACAATTTACCTTTTGCCGTCCATCAGAGTGGGCTTTACTCTGGTTTTTATTTCCCTTGATGCCACTATCTTGTAGAGTACCAAGGTCAGACCAAGTAGACTACAACCACCCTCATCACTTTTTCCCTTTCCTAAATAAAAGGACTCAAGTCCGGTGCTGGCTATTCTCCAGTTACACTGTACCATCCCTGATTTGAGAAAATTCATAAAAGTCCTTGGTACTAGACTTATGATCGGTGATTAACTTGGCTACCCAGTCTCTCTCAAGTTTAATTCAGCCTGAGTTGAACAAGGTCTTCTTTCAAGTCGTGATCTCTTCCTGACCCTCAATATCTGTTTTTTATTGCTCATCAGTCTCCTTTACTGCCCATGTACCTCTTTACTTACTCCTAATAGTATATCCAAGTAGGCTATTCACAGTCACTGCAAAAAAAACCCTGTCGCTTGTGACATAAATGTTAAGTAGGTTTTGTACCTTTAGCTTCCAAAGCTCCATGTCTCCTCCACACTGAACCTGCTGCAGTTTCTGCTTCACTCTTCTCTACAGATTATTTCACTGCTTCCCTTAATTTCTCAAAGGCTACCCTTAAAAGAAAAGATAAACCTCTATTTGTTTCTCCTTCTACTTTATTTCACCAGTTCACGTTCACCAGGTTATTTGTTCTCGTCAGCTCTTCTACAGTGCTACCTTGCTACCTTAACCAAAGTGAAATCGAAAAAAAACTGCCTGCACTTGTCATTGCTTCGGTGGTTGATGAAGATACCCACCAGCAAACACTTGTCTAGTCACTAACATCCATGCACGGGCAGCTGTTGTTGGGTGATGTTCACCCTCTTCCTACTTCTAGCAAGGCAGAGGCAAGTGGTACCACTTGGTTTATGGTCACTACTTGCTGACCATTGCATAAAATCAAGTTATACCAGTTTTCCCTGTATAAACTCATGGTGGATCATCAGCTGCTTTCCTCAGTCATTCCTCAGTGTGCTCACCACTGCTAAAAACACTCCTGAATTGCTCATCATGGACCAGCCCTCCAGAGCCAACCAGCCAGCCCACCACAGAGGGGCCACCAGCCCACCAGCTCTTCGTGGTACTGCTGATGTTGCTTCAGCTGAACCATCATCTTACCTTGGCTGGGGAGAGCACAAAGACAAAAAGGCAACAAAATAAAACCCGAAAATGTCTTTCTCACTTGAGCTGTCAAAACATCATGACATGAGACTGTGGCATGTTGGGGACCATCACCTCATACACCACAGTGCCAGATGTAGGGAAACCTTCTACAGCTGTTAAATCAAAACTACTCACTGCCCCATCAGAAGGGGCCAGTTCCTCTCTGATCCCTGCGGCTGCAGCTTAATTTTGAGGCACAAGGCAATGCATGTGCCACCTCTGAACATAAAATCTATCGCTAGGATATTGCCAAGAAATCAAGGGACTGAGGGAGCAAACTCATTTAGTAGAGGTGTGGCAGGCTGCTTAACCTTGTAACCAAAATGGAGCTGAATTGGTAGAAAAAATGCTGTTCCAGTAGATGTTTCGGGGTGACTTTCATCATAACTTGCTGGGAATCAGGTGTGCAGCTGCCCTTCATAATACAGGAATCCCATGTCTGATTTCCTGCCTATTGAGTTAAAAGCTGCCTCCTGATTTTATGTGATGCTATCTAGAAGACGTTATTTCATTCAAGCGCATTCTCGTCATCCCCATGCATTTTTACTGCAGTCACTATTTATTTTCTCCTAACTCATCTTCAGCATTAACATCATCTTTGCCAGGTGGAATTGAAGCAATAATTCAATCCCAGTTAGGTTCCAGGAAGGACTCACGGCCTGGGTATCTGCTGAGGCTTGGGAAATTGATTTCTTGGCTTGCAACGGGCACTAAATTCTCCTTATAAACCACTGAGCATCTTCTTATAAGATGTGAATGGCTGGTGTCACAGCAGGTGCAGTTTGCCTGATAAACATAATCACTCTCGGAGTTGGACGGCATGGGCGTTTGGACAGGAATCAACAAGTCAGGTTATTTGTTGATTTTCTGAGCTCAGGCTGTGTGCTTTGGAGGCAAAGTGGGAACAGGCAGGAGGGGAATAGGTTTTTCTTACGGCCGAGGGATGGAGGAAGGAGGGGTGGGGGAAAGGAAGGAAAAAGAAATCAACTATCAACTCTTTTCACATAATATTTATGAAAAATCCAGCTTAGGAGATAAGTCTTTGATATGTAGGTCACCTCACCTGGATACTTGCAAGATTCCCAACCCTTTACCGGTTCTTTTCGAAACTCAGTTGAAGGCATCTTTATTCATGATGAGGCTCATCAAAGAGAAGCGTGGGCGACCCGTCAGATAAACTGGAGTTTCCCTTTGAATATTTTGAATGTAAATATATAAAGCCAATTAAGTTTCATGGATTAATTTCCCAAACTGCCGGGCAAACTGGCAGATATTGTTAGCCAGCTAAGCTTGAGTGATGTGGTTTCCATTAACCAGATCTTCAAAAAAAGGCTTTTATTGTAGGCGAGACAGCTTTTGCCACCTGAGCTGAATTTTTTTTTGTGTTCAGAGGAAAAGCTTATTTTTTAATAGCTTCTAATTCTGCTGCAAAATATGTTTGGGACAACTACAGAGTGCAGGTCTCATCTTCAGAGAGACGACTGGGGTTTATTTACTTAAAACTGAGAAGGACGAGTTCACTCCTGTTAAAATAACTTGAGCAACAACAAAGTAAATGAAGAACATAAAATTCCCTAATGAACAGCTCCCAAAATGCTATATGGTTTCTAAAACTGAAATATGGCAAATGTTCATCCTTTGATGAGATGTAACTATTTTGAGGGTAGCACTGCCATAAAAAGATAGAAAACAATCAAAGTTAAAAAGTGACTTCAGAATACGTCTGCACTTGATACCTTCTTGGGAAACTTATTCAACTCCCTTGGCTTGAACATTTACCAGACGTACATTTCAAGAACTGATCCATTTCCTTCTGCAATGTCACTTTACTTTTTCATTTCATCTTAAATCAAAATTATCTTTCCCATTTTGAAATCATACTTTATTTTGACTTAGCTGCTCATAACTGAGGATGTCAAGCTCTACTGTCCTGCAGAGACAGAGTTCCTCTGCCCATGCTACCGGTGCCAATTTAGCTAGAAATCCTGCGTCACAAGGAGATATTTGTCCTACTGGCTTCAGCTCAGGAATATCAAAAGAAAACATTTCTCTCTGAACGAGAAAGAACTAGAAAGTGAGTGCTCAAAGAGAAATGCCAGCCGACACCTTCTCAGGAGGAGACGGGCTGAGCTTCACAACACAGTGAAAGAACCACGGCGGCTCTCCGACTTTTAACTCTGCTTTATTGCACCTTGTCCACAAAGGGGACAAAACTCACATCTGTTTCACAAATATCCTAAAATTAGCTGCAGCAGCTTGTCAGTGGGAACTCAAATTCTTCTGGTCTGGAAGAGCACATCTTCACTTTAGCTGGTGAAAAGCCAAGCTCATGGTATGGCTCCCACCTCCCTCCTAAAGCCGTTGGGACATTTTCCCCTCCATCGGTACTCATCTCTGCAGAAAAAATCAGGTGGAGACAACCAGCTGATGAGCAAAGATGGAAGAGACATTTCCAGGCACTAGAAATGGTGAGACCATGAAGCAGAAAAAAAGGTTTCTGGGGGCAGGTCTACTGCTGATTTCCTTTAGCTGGATAAATTAGCATTTGTTTTAATGTCCATCCTAACTCGAAACACACGCCACTACCCTGAGTAATTCACATTGTGCATTGCTGTTTCAAAAGATACAGCAGTGTCTTTCCTGGGAAGAATTTTAATCTGAAATTATGAATGCATCTCTTCAGCCGCAACTCTGGATCCATATAGACTTTCAACTCAAAATTTCCTTCTACCAGAAAAGAAATCAATATTCTGATTCATTAACAAGAAACCCAGAAAAAATCCTTCTATGTGATATTTTTAGTCACTGGAAAACATGCAAGCTTTTAAAATATCTGTGTCTAGAGGTATTTATCTCTGTACGTACATATATTTATATATTGCTGTTAATGTTTGGTAAAAGATGCACTAACATCTCCTGGCTGCAGTGGAACTTTCTCATCACTTTATGTTGCTGCAGGAATTAAAATCAATGGAAAGCCTTTCCACGAATTAGCGTGATCTTCAGCACCTGATACGGTGCCTGCTCCTGCCAGTTATTGAGTGACGCAATGGCCATACAGTTAAAGTATTTCAGTGCCTATGTCTTCAGATGTCAATGATTTGAAAGGCACTTCAGATTCCTGAGCGATGTATTTCTTACCATTTCATAGATTTCTCTTAAGTATAAACGCCAGCTGAAGCTTTCCTGAGTTTATAATTCTTGATGATGAAGCACTTGCTGAACTCCATAATTTAATCTCTTTTTCTGTATTGCTCGCTGCTTTTTCTTACACAGGAAAGGACACCCAGGAAACTTCAGGCTTTACCCAGTAAAGCCTGAATACACATCGTTACCAGAACAAGCTCACCAAAAAGCCCAAAAATGGAAATTATAAGACTAAATAGTTCTGAAAGTAACCATTTCCGGACTCCTCTTGTTTATCGTGAATGACTTGCAAGTCATTAAGAACCAGTGTCGCTGGGTTCTTTGTAGAGGAGGGAATGACAGAGGCAAGACAGGACAAACCACACAAGCAGAGAGGAGGTCTCGGCCATCCCACCACGTCGCAGCTAGCAGGTGAAGCGGGACCACGTGGAAGGACAGGCAGTGATGTCTCATGGTCTGCCCCCTCCAGCACGTTCAGGCTGATTGAGGGGTAGGGACCGATGTCTTCTGCATGGCAGATTCTACTAAATATTCCCATTATTAAAGTTACGACAATTTTCAACAATCAGGCAGTAACCCAAGAAATTTCCACCGTGCCTGCAAAGACGTTCACCTTTTCGCTGATGAGACAGCTGCTGCAGAATGAAAGATTTCTCAGCACCGTGTGCACTTCTCCTCAAATGCCAGGTTCAGGAAGCAAGAGGAATGCCTAATTCTTACTTTACAAGGCACTGAGGATGACATAGGGTCAGCAGTCAAGAGCCACCTCAAAAGCAGGCATTACCTGTAGATTGTCACCGTTGAACAGCAGTAGCTGCTCGCTCTCCTAAGGCAGCTTGGTGGGGAACAAGGTGATGTGTCACAATGAGTATGAGGAGCATGTGGCAGGTCAAAATATAGTGCTGCAGACCCAGACACCTCAACGAGGAGCAACAGCTGGGGTAGTGGCTAGTGCGCTTTTCTGTGCCTGTAACAACATGCCCCAGTAGCAAGAATTTATGCTTGGGATTAGTGGGCCCTACCAACAAAATGCCGTGTCTCAGATGCTCTACTGGAGAGCAAATGCAGTGGAAGGACTGTTGTGGGGAAAAAAAAAAAAAAGAAACATTTAAAAATTTAAAAAAAAATAAAAAGACAGAAGAATCTGAGCTTTTTCGAAAGAGGATTTCTGACTTGGCTGTCTGACGCACGGGGAGCACATCTGCAATCCTCAAGCCACAGCATTTAATATTAAAATGTCATTTTATTTGTTCTTTCTCTGTGATATCAAAAATGGTAACTAGGCAACATCTCAACTACCAAGTGGACTCCAAATCTCAAACCGCTTAAATATAGATCAAAGTGAAAAATGGCAAACAGTAATTTATAACCTGTTCTTTTTATTTAGATCTAGCAGAGCCAACCATCCTGCCCTCACAGCTCCTATACTAAAATCTTCCTATGCACAAGGACCTTTCAACACACAAAAACTGCAAAAAAGAGAGGGAAAGGAAACTTGCAGGGTGGTTCGCAGACAAGATGCTAACAGCTCCTCCATGGGACGGAGAAACACCTGGACTCAAGGACAACCCAGTGATGTTGGCCTCAAAAAAACTGCCTGGCATTATTTTCAATCTCAATACCTCAACTGAAATTTTCAATACGAGAGAGAACAGAGAAGTGGCAGTAGGATATTAGTCTACCACCGTGTACGAGGACTTCTCCAAACCCAGTGTGTAGCCCAGTGTCTTGATCATGCAGAGAGATGCCCCTCTGCAGAGAAGGGACAGAGATACAAGGACGTTACCCATCCATCAGGCGCTGGTATCCCGCACGTGGCACTACTACGTCTCCACCACCGATAAAGGACCCATCTCCAAATCCTCCTCCAGGATCGCACATGAACGTTGTGCACAGGAACATCCAAACCAACACTTGTTGCCTGCGTCAAGCAGGACGGTCACAAGGTCCATCAGGCCGGATGGACGGGAGAAGGAGCAGGAGTCTCGGCTCTTCCTGAAGTCTCACCTGTAGGTTTTCCTGTATTTTGCTTCTGCTCTGAGACCAACTTTGATTCATTTTGCTCTGTGCAATGGTGTTTTGATTTCTCCAGGTATATCCTGTTTCATAACGCCTTGAATAATTAACGCAGAAATGAGGACAAGTGGAAAAATTTGGAGGTTCAAAACATGCACGCCTCCCTTCTCTACGGCGAAACCGTTTAGCACGCGGTGTACAGTATAGCCATCTGCACTACTCTAAACAGAATTGCTCACATTTCCACTTAAAAAATGAGCTCCTTCCCATCAGTGGACAAGGGGGCTGAAGCCCATTTTGTTCAAGGAGATGTTGGAGACAACTGCTGTTAATAGATTTTGTTAATAAAAGGAAAAGCAGCCACCTGTATTTTCTGACAGCCCCCAAGATATCTATGTTAGCTTGTGCATCAGCCACCCCAAGAGCTATTTGGATTGATGGATCGAAAATGCTGTGGGTTTGAGAGCGCTTCACGGGAACCAGGACAGAAAGGCAGCCGCGTGAAAGATTCAAACATCCTCCTTTGATTTCAGCAGCCTTTATGAGTGACACAATCAGCCACAGAAAACAGTTGAGTGAGAGTTTTTGTCTTCCTAAATCACAGCTGGCACACGGGAACAATTTCACTTGCTAATGAAATTTCTCCTGTGAGTTGATATTTCCCCCTCTCATGTACGTATCCCGGTTGCGTAACTGATAACTAATTTAGACAGGCATGGAAAGAGCTTTGCCAGGCTGCTTCCAGCGCCATCCCTCTGAACAGCAAATACCAGCTCTGCAGCCAGGCAAGACGTGCGAAGGATAAGCCTGGACCGCCACGAGAAGGAGCTCGTAGAAATAAACCTCTTAACCACAAGGAGGTCGGCAAGGACAAAGATCCAAAAAAAGACTAATGAGTTTTTGACAAATTAAACCTAATTCTTCTCTTGGTGGTTTCCAAACTCATTAATGTGCACATTAAAGCACTTATTATCATTCATGCAATAATATGAATAAACAATTTAAGCACTATGTGGGTCACTGGCCATTTTTTAAAAGCTGAGTTCACCACTCACACAATGACCTTACCCTATGCTAATAAATGTCGACAAACAATTCACAAGTGAAAGAGGATTTCCCCCCCCCCCCCTCACTTATAGAACTCAGGTTATCTGATAAACCTTTAAAATAACGCTTTGACAATTAGCGGAGTCTCCACTAGATTAATGGCAAATACAGGTAACAGCCCTCTTGCAAACCAGTTATTAATTCAACACAGGGACAGAACTGCTCCTTGCAGCTATTGGTGAAGACACAAAAACAGCAGGTTGCTCCTGGATAACGCATGAACACAAGAAAGGAATAAAGTTCAATGAACGCTTCACGAACCTTTGTTTGCAGCACGCAGATCAATAGGAGGCTAAAAAGCTGTAGCGCTGCTCGTGTGTTGGACACCTCCAAAGCATTGAAAATACTCCTGCCAGGTCCAGAGGGACGGCACGGAGAGGTGCTAGGCTAAGGGCAAGGTCAGACAACAAACGTCCCTGCGACCAAGTTGATTCATTTTGATAGCTCGAGATGAGTAGTCTTTGAAGAATTTCATTTATTTTTATTTATTTATAAGCTGCTAAAAATGCAGCCATCATATTATCTCTGGTTACATGAGCACTGCACCACGAAAAATAACTTGCTGCCAAGTGCAATCTCCAATTAATAGCTCAAATATTAATTTAAGTCCATAATGCATGCACATATCATTTTAAACTTAGGGAAAGAAGCATGTATAATTGAAAATCTTTAGTAATTTTCCAAAGAATCCAATATCAGCGCAGCAGATTCATTCATTAGGCGAGCTGTCTTGGGGAGGTATGGCTAATACGATGAGTAATTTTTAAGAGCTGTAACAGCTCAGGGATCTTTTCTTTACCCTTTAAATTACTTGAGAGTGCAAAAACCGCAGAGAAGAAGCGAGGTCAGCTCTTCGATCCTGCTCCAGCTCCTGAGCAGTGATCACTAGCGCAGACGACGTGGAAGACCAGAGGGTTTTCCGGGCTAATTAACTGACGGGGCCATTTCTGCACACCACGTCTGCTTTGGTGCTTAGACCCTGCCCCCGGGGACCCTCTCAAGCCCCGCAGGTCTCCCATGAACCACAGACCGTGAGCAATACCTGAACAGGGCGCTGCCAAAATCCCACCAGGATTGGCACATCCTTGCTGGAAAACGTTGGGCTGCCCATGCAACCCACCGACATCACGTCTTTAACCGGGAAGGGGGAAAATCTGTGTGACATTTCTAAGCTAGAAGTGATCCCACGCACCAGCCAGCTAGGCAGAGTGGAGAGCAGCCGCCGTGCTACCGCACCGAACCGACCTTTTTTCCACAGGAATAGCACAAATTCACTCTTTCCTTCTCCAGCGCCATTCCCTCTGCTGATTCAAGGCCGGTATCAAAGGACAGCATCCTTCCTTCCTAAAGACACCACTCTTTCCTTTACATTAAAATCACAACTTTTAATGCGTTAAACCACCTCAATGCCATTAAAACCACTAACCCTCAGGGCACAGGAGACTATTAAACAGTTTCTTTGTGATGGGTTAATGTAACAGGGTCTGAGCACGGCTTTAAATTCCGCAAATAAAGCCGCCGCGTGTCTCCAACAGCAGTGCTCAGGGCTGGGTGCTCAGCAGCAGACCACAGCAGCAGCACGGCTGCGTATTCCGCTAGTAACTGCTGGGGGAATTACCACATAAAGGCAAAACGAGGATGGTATGGAAACACGAAGACTAGGGATTTCTTTCAACTTACGGATTGAGGTGGTGTATCTCCTACAAAAGGCATGTAACCATCTAGATGACAAATATTTATCTGAGAATATCTCATTTGCCTATTGTACTATGGGCCAATAAAAAAAAACCCAACAATTTAAAAATTCATTCAGAGACATAAACTCTTTTTTTTTTTGATATGGCCACATTTTCTCAATACAAACAGGCACCACAAACAAATGACTTCAACACATCCTCCTGTTGATTAAAAAATGATTTATACTGAATTACACCTTCAGGGCTGATTGGTTGACTTGTTTAATCCCACTCTCTGCCCTCCTCCAGCCTAATAATATATAATATCACCTCAGAGATAATGTGATTATATTAATGGATCCAGTGTTGCCATTGTGTTTGAGAGCAACCATTGTTAGAGGGCTTGTGCTTCCCAAGGAGATCGATATTTTTAATTCTAGCAAATGAAGAGCAGAATGAAGTTGTGTCTTGGAAACAATATGGCACTTCCTATGGGGAACAGTGTCCTGCAAACTGTTTCTTATGTGTATATTAAAATTTCAGCATAATAACAAATAATCCATTAAGCCATGTTCCTGTCTACCACCAAGAGAAATACGTGAGAAGTCGCTGGTTCATTCAAGTGTGCTATGACTATAATTATTCTCCGCCGCAACTTTTTTGTTCCTGCTTTTCTTATGCCAGTGGGACAGGTCCATCAAGAAGATGCTGAGCCAAAACATGAGCATGATTGGCTTCACCCTCACAGACCAGCCAGCTGCCGAGGGACGGAGGCAGGATACAGGGAGGTGGCTGCACGCCCCAGTCTTTGGATTTTGGAAGTTACCTTAGAAAAATGCACTGATTTTGCTGCTGTGGCTTCTGGCCACCTCTATTTAGAACGGTTCAAACTCTTTTGGGTCACTTTGCTGTCACAGCAGAAAAATAACACAATAATAAACTTTCTTTTCCAGACATCCTCCCTCTTTGAATAGTCCAGGAAAATTTTGAACAGTTCCAGGTAAGCACAAAATTGTCTGGTGCATAATTTGGGCAGAAGTGAGGGGAGAGGGAGGTAAGGCTGGTGGCTATGTTGGTGTCAGTATGATTTTGTGTTCAATAATGATGGAGCTCTATGTTGACAATGCTTTTAAAAACTCATGGGAAAACACACCTCAGGTACAAACTACCTATCAGTACATTTCTTTGATAGATCCCATTTTTATTTTCCAATTAGTTTTCTTGCAGTAACCTCATTAATTTTTTTATAAACCATTTTCTGTGCTTGTTTCCTATCAGCATTCACTTAAATGTCAGGCCTTTTGTTAAAATGTATTGAGTTATAGATAAACACAACTGTACCTTACGAGATCGGAGAAATAATGAAAAATAAGTGGTTTATGGTTTGGAAACCATGTAAACATCATCACGGTTTTACTGCTGGAATGGTAGTATGGGGGAAGGGTAAACCACTAAGTCAATGCAATCTTTAATTTAAGGAGTATTTTTATGATGTTTTCTGTTAATCTTCTAAAGCTGTTTTCAGAGTATAAAAATACGTTTGCTATGGGGAAGTCTTTATAGTATCAGTGATAAAATACTCTTATGTGGGTTTTACATCCCTTGCATCGCTTGAATTTAGTAAACCTTGGTCCTTATGAGCAGAGCAATTATGACTATTATGATATTAAACTGGGAAAATATTCTGTTTAATGAACAGCGAAGAATTACAATGCATCACCGCCCTTGGGAAAAGCAATGTGTTCAGCTCACAAACAGCGCTAACAGCCTCATCGACGCCAGATGTCCAACTTTGAAAAGTAGCTTCCTGAACTCAGAGTGCAGCCCTGAGGTTTCCACTCCGACGCAGCCCCTCATACGAGCAGAAACGGGGTCCTTGTCCATCAGAAAGCCTGAAAAGTCAATCGTATGGCTGTACCACAGCATCTTTCTGTCTGTTAAATGCTGTGCTCTGGATGGTTCTCCTTTCTTTCACTGAATAAAAGGAGCCAAGACTTGTGTGGTCCCAGACTGGTTCCTGTCCTGTGTTTGCAGAAGCCACTCGCTCCATCACTCACCAGCCTGGCACCACCATCGTTGCTCCCAATCCTCCAGGGCTCCCAGGTATTAAACAGCAAATTAAAGCACTTCAGAGCCAACCTGCAAACTTCTTACATCCCGGCATCTTAAAAGGGAGGGATCAAGAAAAAATGCACTGCTGAGCTCCTTCTTACTGGGCATAGTATAGAGTAGAAATGGAATTTCAGCTTCCCCTTCTGCACTCCTCTGCCCAGGAGGGAGAAGGACCTAGAATCATAGAGTAGTAATGGTTGGAAGGGACCTTTAAAGGTCATCTGGTCCAACCCCCAAAAGCAATGGGGCCACATTTTGTAGGTAAGGAAAATGATAGACCTTAGAAGGGAAAATCCAAGCCTGATGGGAAAGCTGCTTCTAAAAGCATCAGAAAAATGTGGATTTTTAATGTATGTTTTAATTCTGAAGAAAACCAGGGACATGTTGGTTTGTTTTAACGCTAATTGTATTGAACAAATATCAAGAAATTATTTCTCAGGTTTTACCAATTTTAAATGTCCTGTTTAAAATGTGATATAACAGGACTCTGAAAAGAGTCTGCTCATTGGTACTACTAAATCCTGGCCTTTACCTACTGAGGAGTGCCTCACACCAAAAGCAACAGCCTGGTTCTGCCATCACATTCCTCTCCCGTGGCATCCTTCCATCCTTCTTGCCCCACTTACATGAGCCCCGTCACATTGATTTGGCATCACGAATCGAACAACAGAAGTCAAATGATGTGCCACAGCTCCTGATTGCTGCCTTAACAAGAGCGGGAAATGAAAGAGGGTAATTTCCATAGCATGACACTTATTTAAATCTCATCATGGGATTCTGAGCGACACCGGACTGCCTCGCACCCAGCAGCACCCTCCAGGCACTAAGCAAGCTAATAGGAGAAGTGAGGGTCCACACCACATGAGCAGGGCTCATGGATGTCCTTGTCTTCGTGTTCCAGGGTCAGCTCCAAAATCCTCAATAAGCACTCCAAATTCAGCATGGCCACTTCAGGGATCACTCATCAGTTCCTTCCCCAGGGTACTGCTCCTTGCCACAACTTGCTTTGGAGTGTTTCAGCAGCTTTTCTCGCATCTTACCCAACACAGAAGTAAGGCACAAAAAGCATTTCACAGTTTTTTGGCATGCTATGGTAGCTTTAGGAGTGGTGCCGTTGTGGAGGTTAAGAAGTGAGTTTTGAGAGGTGGCATCTTCAATTTGTAATTGTTGGAAACTATTGCATCTGTGAGTCTCTTGCTTTTCTTATCCACGGCACATCCCTAGCTGAGGATTGTCACTTATTACTAACCCTCGGGTGCAGGCAGAGGCAGAGCCCTCTACGCATTTGTCCTTTTGCAACAGGTATATAACCTGTTACTGGGATGTTTGCACATTAGTCTCAAGGAAACCAAAGGAAATGGATATGAAGTCTCTACAGCAGTCCACATAACAAGAAAACTGCCTAGCTGGCCGTGCTGCTTTCATGCTTTTGAATTAAAAAAAGCACCAACAGTAGCATACTGGCAAAAAATACCATACCATGCCTTACGTGTGGTGGTTTACCCCTCCAGTTCACCTGTGACAGGATGAGGGGTAACAGTTTCAAAACAGAAGGAGGTAGATTCAGACTGGATATTAGGAAAAAAAATTTTATGCTGAGGGTGGTGGAACACTGGAACAGGTTGCCCAGAGAGGTGGTGGATGCCCCATCCCTGAAAACATCCCAGGCCAGGTTGGCCAGGGCTCTTGAGCAACCTGATCTGGTTGGAGATGTCCCTGCTCCTTGCAGGGGGGTTGGACTGGACGACCTTTGAAGGTCCCTTCCAACCCAAACCATTCTGTGATTCTATGATTCTATCTTTTTCCTAACCGTGTGCGCTCATGCTGCCCACTTGGCTAAGCACTGACAGCAAGTTGGCACCGTTGCTACCTACCACTGATAGCAGCCCTCCTGCAGCCATCTAGCCCTGTAACAGGGTCTTGCCCTCGCTAGTCATGGGCCATAACTTTTGCCCTGAGTTTGCATCGCTTGAGCTCTGCTCTGCCTGAACTTTTCCTGACCTGCCTGCAGCTTTCTCTTGCTTGGTTTAGCTGTAACAGCAGTTTTTCTAATTGATCAGCTGTCTGGCGCTAATTTGTTTTGCCTTTGTTTATCTTTGTGTGGTAGAACCGTAGTTTTATACAGACAGCAGTAACAAGCAGTTTTCCAGCTAGAGCAAGATATTTATCACTAAAGCACTGATGAGTGGAGAAATCCAGACCTGCGACAATAGCAGACGCTTTGGGAAGCGGGGACCCGGGACGCGGCACAGGACGGTACAGGCACCAGATGGTAAGAGATGGGCACAAGCCAGCATGGGACAGCCCACGCCTGTACACAGCTAACCCACAAACTGTTAAAGAAAAGCAGATCTAGAGTTGGACAAAACTGGTTTTTGGGGTAACCAAGAGAGCAGCATCTCTGTTTTCTGCATTTTAGATATTCTGAAATGGTATTTGACGTGCATAAAGGGCACCACGCACAGTAAACTGGGATGTGACAAGGAGCTGCAGACTGATGGAGAAAGGAAAAGGTCTAAAAATGTGTTAGCAAACACATAAAAATGACTCAAAGTGGTGAGGAAGAAGAAACCATCAGCCTGGGCATCCTATCCCAGCAAGGGCTTGCGGACAGTGACATTCACAGTGACAGCCCCAGGGCGAAACCGCCAAGGGTAGCACCCAGAAAAGCAGGGGGAACATAATGCCAGAAAAAGGGCTGGAAACTAGAGCAGGTGAGCAAGAATTTTAACTTTATTATTATCATTATTACTATTAAAAGGTTTTCTGCATGGATGTATTCTTTTTCTCACCGCAATAAATACGCCTGGGCTAATAATGATGGTTCTGGGATTAGACTGTTAAGATTTTCAATAAATCTTAAAAATAAATCCTAGTTTTTATGTGTAATGTGTGCTTCCTCTTTGCTCATCTATGAGGTTTTGAGAGTAGAAATACTGTTTGTGGTACCCTAACAGCTGTATTTCACACCCTGTTACCCAGCGCCCACTGATTTACACCCAGCCGCGATCGCCCTGCCCAGGCAGGCTCCAGGGACGCACCCCACCGGTGATCCTGCCCACGACCCCATCTTCCCCACGCTTGGCCAGATCCGTTGGGTATTCACACCGAAGTCCGCACCACCGCAGGCACCAGCAACGTACACAGCACTTCATGGGTAAGGAAGGAGTTAAAGGATCTGTTGGAGTTGGGCGCAATTTCATGAAGATCTCCCTGGTCTGTGGCTTCGAGAGAAGAGGGAGTTAGTCCAATTCATAAATCATAGTCATAGTCAGTGCCTATGGAACAGAAAATCTATGGAATTACAACAATATTGACCCCCCCCTCTGCCAATTCCAAAGAAATAAAACGCAATGGTGAAAAGAAACTTCACAGGCAAATGTTTACACCGCACTGAATCGTGTCCCTTCCAAATCAAACAGTTCCTTCCAAATAACTTTTAAGAAGGGAATTGTGGGCAAACAGCTAAGAAATTAAACACACAGCATACACCGTGATGGTTCTGGAATAAAGGGAGTCGCTTTATCTGTAGCATTATTCCCAGCACAAGCAAACGCTTGCCTTCCGATTTTAACGGCAGAAGAAGAACACAAATCCATGTCCCTCACCCTGGACCTCGCCGTTATTTCTGAGGCTGTTCTGCGCTCGCTGGGACTGTGGATGCTCCTTGCCACAGAGGGTGCAAATGAGAGCAATGCCACATTATCCTGTCAGAGCAAACATTTTCCCTGGGAGCCAACCCATAAATATTTCTGCCCAAAGAAGTAAAATGTTTTGTTCATCCAGAAAGCTCCCCCTGGGAGGAAAAATGCCTTGTTTCTCAAACTAGGAAAGCCACTGATCCTTGCTCATCCTTCAGAGAGCCAGGAGTTCAGAAACACACTCTGTGTTTCAGCAGCATTGCCCCAAACACAGACACAGAGAAGTGTCTCTATTACAACACACGCACCGTTGCACAGAACCAACTCCTGCTCTTAAATTACACCTAATCCTTGCAAAGTCATTGGCACAAGAAGTACAGTTGCTCCAGCCACCAAATAAATTAAACTGAGCGTGGATCTGTGTGCATACACATTTATGAACAAACTTCAGGCAGCCCCAAAAAATTTGTAACCACCTCACTTGTATCGCAGAGGTGTGTGGGTGCTGGGTCCCTTTTTCACAGGGCCATACAACCAGATGGGCCCCAATCGATCTGATTTTTTTATTATCCAAGTACAGCAACTTGGATACAGCAAGTACTACCGTCCAAGCAACAGCAGATGAATGCAAGGCAAGAAAATGCAAGGAATTTCAAATTTTTGCAATAAGGGTGGTGGGACACTGGCCCAGGTTGCTCAGAGAGGCGGTGGATGCCCCATTCCTGGAAACATTCCAGGCCAGGTTGGCCAGGGCTCTGAGCAACTTGATCCGGTTGGAGATGTCCCTGCTCCTTGCAGGGGGGTTGGACTGGGTGGGCTTTAACAGTCCCTTCCCACCCAAACCATTCCATGATTCTATGATTCTGTGGAAGCATAATACAGCATCAGTGGGGGGAGGTGTGTTCTGAGCACGGAGCTCTTTGCTGCTGCCAAGAACTGATAACCAACATGGCCAAGATGACCTTTGGAGAGGGGGAGATATCCCTAAAAAAGGGTAAGTCAGGTGGTGCTCTGCATTGCATTCTGCCCAGGGACCTGGCTGTGCTTGACGTTAAGCAAAGGATTGAGGGAGGCAAGAGGGTGGCTAAGGCCACAGTCCAGGCCAAGGTGGAGAAATCCAAAGTAACATTAACAGAGCTATCAAAGCTGAGGAACCGACAACACACAGGGAGGAAACTGCTGGGCCACCAAGTATATCAGGCAGAAATGGTCTAGGGGAAAAAAAAAAAAAAATAGTTACCTTGTTTTGATTTCAAAGAGTATATTGAACATGAACCTGCTGGAAAAGTTGAAGTTGGCTGAAGGACACATTGCTCACGCTACCTCTCATCCCCAGCCAGGTTAGGCGCCGTATTTTCCCCCGCCAGGCGCCACACAGGGCATCACCTCAGCGCAGAGACTTTTTCTAGTTGATTCAAACTTTTCAGCAGGTAAAACTATCTGCCCTCCCAATCCCTTGGATTTTATCCTGACCCAAACCAGTGCACAGCCCCAGTCACAGAGCAGTGACTCGAGCCACAGCCGAACGCTGTCTAGGATATTAATTACAAGCAGGGCACAAGGGTTAGACATATTTTAGAGCTATTCAAGTTCATGTTCTTTAAGTAGAGGGCTATTTTTTAAAAATTCAATTATTCCTTAGTCTTTTTTTGCCTTTTTTTTTTCTTTTTTTAAAGCATTAATTAGCATAACTAGGCTTTCTTCCCACATAATCATTTCCAAAAAGACTGGTTACCTCTAAAAGATGCCATTGGCTCTGGGATTCACCCAAATCCCCAACTATATTACTCTACACCTAGGTAAATTTGAACTTGATCATATTATATAAATGCAGGATAATCCTTATTTTCTTTCTATGTTTACTTTGGGCTCCGCAGTGTTGATGGTATTTTCTCCTCCTGAATTTATTCGGAGTTTAAGCCAGCAGAATCCTGCAACTGAAGTGAGTCAATGAATTTAAATCTAGGGTTTCTCTTTTGTGAATAGTAAATTTACCAAGGAGTTGAGTTTTGGTGAAACTGAAGCTATTTTGAACTCGGGTCAAATTCATCAGGGAGTTCAGACTGCAAATTAGCCGAGGAAACATTCTTCGTGTCAAAAAAAATTGTGGGTTTTTTTAGGTGAAATCTGTATCAGCTGAGATTCATTAAGAAGTGTACGGGCTTTAAGTAAAGTACAAGATGGGAAAATAAGACTATCACTAGGAAAAATACTTTTAAACAGTAATTGTAACAAAGCGATAAAATAGTTTAACAAGAAAACCTATGGAGTGTTCACCACTGGAGGCATGTTGGATCTATGGGACCAGACCTGACATCCTGAGGTCTTGTCCAGGCTCTCTCCATTGCCGTGGTCGTATCCAACATCCCACTGCAAAGTTCTCCTGTCAGGTTCCACAGGGTAAAGTATCTGGTATCCATAGGATTTTTGTGTACAAATAAAACCACTATAAAATCATTGAATGGGTTGGAAAGGACCTTTAAAGGTCTTCTAGTTTGATTAAGGCAATGGTATGGAAAACCTGGGCTTGCAACCAGACCCAAGAGCTCTCTATTGATAGAAGTATAGGACCAGACCCTAAAAACAACCTAGGCACTCATTCTGTATTTTTTCCAAGGAAAATAGAGGAAAAAAGATGATGAATGGGGACACCCCACCCTGTGATGGGTGTCTAAGACAGGATCTGCTGTCCCCTGGAGTGCCAACGTCCCCCATCACTGCGTGGTTAGCTCTGCCTAGCTGGTCACGGAGCCTGATCTTGGTGACAATTGTGGGAGATTTGACCAGCGGTAAAACTTTCTTCATTTTCAATATACACACAGCAGTCACAGGCGCTCTCTCTCTCTGCTGAGATCTGATGGAGCAAATGGGCAAAAATACAAAGTGCAGTGGTTTAAAATGTGTTTGCAATGGTAGCTGCTGGTGGATGATAGGGAATTCCTTTTCTGCAGACGTAGCATATTCATCGGGCGCTCCATGCTTAATCGGATTTGAGCTGCTACCTTTTGATATTCTAAGAAATCAACCCTAAGATATTCCCTTGAGGATGCTCCAAACCTGTAAGCAGTTTGGGGAGGGGCGGTTTTGTGCACTATTTCTTGCAAACAGAGCTGAAATAGGGATTAACTATTCCACACGGGGCTTGGGAGGAGGCAGATGTGATGTTCCCCTTCCCAGGGTCATCCCTGGGGAGAGATTCTCAAGGGCTTGCCATCACAGGGAGCAAGGACAAAGAACCCTATAAAACACACAAATGAAAACACCTCCTGGTTTGGGGTTTATTCCTGATATTTTAAGAAAGGCTATGTAGGAAGGTCCAAATAAGGAGGATGCAGTCGGTTCCTCTGAATGCAGCTACATAGCTGGGACAAGGACAGTTTCCTCTGTAGCCATAGGAAACGTAAAGAATTTACCAGGTCACCACTTTTTTCACACTAAAAACGGCAGGTTCAGATACATCAAAATGTTTTGCAGCCGCATATTTCCTTCCCTGAAACTTCTGTCTGGGAAGAAAAGGCAGAAGAAATAAGAATAATCATCTGGGAAAGTAAAAATGTTTCATTTTCCCATTTTTTTGAATGAAAAAATTTTCCCTTTTTAAAATATTTTGGAATAAGTTTGGGCTTTGGGTTTTTCATTGATTTTAAAAAATTCCCTTCAGTTGTTGTTTATCGGTTTAGGTCTGTAGGAAAATAGTAGAAATAAGAATGAAACTGCTTGGTCTCAGCTAAATTAAGTGTTCCATTTAATCCATTGTTTCTCAGGATTCACCAAGGAACAGCAAAATTAGTTATTTCCACAGCTGGAGATACAGAATCCCCCCAAACCAGTTAAAAAGCAATGAAAAGACACTGCTAACACCAGCCAGAGAGTAAACCCAACGCACAAATCCGTGACCCGGTGCCGGCGGACCCCAGATACTTTGGTTTTGTCACACAGTCCATGCGGCTCTGGGGAAATCTGACCCAAGTGCGTTGGGGATGTGTAAAGTCTCCGTGTGACACGCTGAGTTACCCTCCCTCTGGTTCATTACGCTCTTTCAAATCCCTGTTAAAGTCAACCTTCGCCTTGACACCAAGCAAAGGATTCACAACAGCTGCTATTGGTAAAATTAGATCTCTTGATGTAGTCTTTGCAGTACGTTTAATTTTTCTATCTGTATGGCTTAGTAATTTTTTTTTTTTTTTTTTTTTTTTTTTTAAGTACCACCATTTTCCCATTCTGGTCAAAGATTTCCAGGTTTTCATTGAAACTTAAAAAAAAAAAGCTGCCTTTTTGACACAAAGACAGAAACTTTCATGGAAAAGACTTTCACTAAGCTTTCCACAACAATCAAGCCTCAGCACAACAGCAGGGCAGCTGTCACTGGAATACAGAGGTGAAAGGAGAGCGAGCATCCTTTCATCCTTTCCAGCTAGCAAGCCACAATGGAGATCAACCTCACCTTTAAAATAATAGCTATTCTGTAAAATAACCTCATAAAAGTTTGCTACCCACATGTGCGTAAATCCATTTGTTTGATTTACTCCTGATCCCACCTGCTCTGCAAGTGCTCCGCAAGCAGCACCGTCACGGCACTTTGAATTCCATCACCTCATCCCGTGTTTGCTTAGACACGTGGGTAAATGTTTAATCACCTTTGGGCTGAAACAACAAAATCCCATCTCATCAGCTGGTTATTCAGTTTTGAAGTATGTGCTCGTTAAAGCAAAGGCTGGGAGGACCGAATAGCATCTGCTGCCCGTGCTGAGCACGGCACAGCAACACGCAACTTGCGGAGGAGAGTGGAGAAGGGTATTTGTGCTTTTCCTTGCTTTTATCCCTATCAAACAGCTGCAAAACCTACATTTGGTATTTTTCCTCCAGGGGTGTGAAATAAGGAAAAGAGATTGGGGGGGAAGGAATGTAGCTTCTGGTTGGGACTTGGCTGCAGCACTGTAAGACCCCCAAAGCCTCAAACATCACTGCTCCCATTTTTTTATTGTATCAGAAAAGATTTTCCCATTCTAAAGCTTTGGCCTTTCAGCCTGTGAGTGATTTCAGACACGTACCATCACAAAACAAGCATCTTTTGCCCTTTTCTACCCTGTCAGTTGTTACCACCAGGCTGCTGCAGTTAAAACTGATGATCTAAAGCCATTTTAGGACACCAGGTTGGATGAAGCTCTGAGCAACCTGATCCGGTTGGAGATGTCCCTGCTGCTTGCAGGGGGGCTGGACTGGATGGGCTTGAAAGGTCCCTTCCCACCCAAACCATTCTATGACACTCCACAGGAGAGCAGCTCCCTCACAACCTCCTCACAGAACACCCGTTCTGAGGGACAGCAGCTCTGAGGACACCAGTGCCACCAAGCTACTGCAGACATCGTCTAGCCACCCTTCACACCCCTCCCCAGCAGCTAACGAGGATGCCCTGGCTCTCAACACACCGCACCCCGTGGTTTTGGGGTGCCCTCGCATCTTCCATTGCCCTCCTGCACAGTGGCTGCAGCACGCCCAGCACCTGCTGAGCATCCCAAAACGCTCAGAATAAAACATAGAATCATAGAATGGTTAGGGTTGGAAGGGACCTTCAAAGGTCATCTAGTCCAACCCCCCTGCAAGGAGCAGGGACATCCCCCACTAGATCAGGTCGCTCAGAGCCCCATCCAGCCTGGCCTTGAATGTTTCCAGGGATGGGGCATCCACCACCTCTCTGGGCAACCTGGGACAGTGATCTACAACTCTCATTGTGAAAAATTTTTTCCTAATGTCCAATCTAAATCTACCCCCCCTCTATTTTAAAACCATTACCCCTCGTCCTATCACAACAGGCCCTACTGAACAGCCTTTCCCCATCTTTCTTGTAGGCCCCCTTGAGGTACTGGAAGACTGCTATCAGGTCTCCCTGGAGCCTCCTCTTCTCCAGGCTGAACAGCCCCAACTCTCTGAGCCTTTCTTCATAGGAGAGGTGCTCCATCCCTCTTATCATCTTTGTGGCCCTCCTCTGGACCTTCTCCAGCTGGTCCATGTCCTTCTTATGTTGGGGGCTCCAGAACTGGACACAGTACTCCAGGTGGGGTCTCACC
>JAAGAY010136078.1:0-13019 GCA_011801015.1 Ardeotis arabs
TTTTTTTTTTTTTTTTTAATAGATAAATAAAGGACGACATTATTTATTGCTTTTTTTTTTTTGGGGGGACTAGATGTTTAATAAATGAAGAACTCAACGAAGGATTCCTGTTAATAGAAGTAATCTAAATTTTATATGGTAAACATGGGCTAAAACAGGTGAGCTAAATGGGATATAAGTTTCTGGGGTTTTTTAATATATGTTTTCATTTGTAATTTTTAATATGACAGTTACACATAGGACCTTTCTATCTTCTGGAATTCTGTAGGTCAGTTTTAACAGTGGCAAAAATATCTGGAAGTGAAAAGATCCTATTATTATGAAAAATATATATGCAATTTAAATCTCATTTCTAAATTACAGGGAGGTCTAAGAGAGAGCTGTGTTTTAATGTCAAAAACTGTTGTACTACTTTTGGTTGCCAGCTCCCTTTAGGATTGAATTTCATTAATGGAATATGTATCTATATCTATATAGAGAGACATAAAAGTGAAGCAGGAGTTACAGGATATTTCAGTAGCACTTCAGTTACAGACTTTTTCCAAGTCTTTTTCTGGCTTTACAGTTTCATGCATGTACGTCCAGTATCTGTCTGCCTTGGTTGGTTTTGCTGTGTTCTAAGCATAGACATTTGCTTAACTCATTTCATCTAAAAATAAAGGGATGAATCCTTCATGTGAAACAGATTAGCATGATCACAGACCTATAGAATCTGGAAAAATTAGTTACATGTTGCATCTATTTTATATAAACAGCTGTGTTGCATGGAGATTATTAATAATAGCCTTTGGATAGGGTGCCATGTATTTCAATGACGCATTACAGTGTAAAAGGTTTCTCTCTTTCCTCTGAGCAATAAAATACATACCAGAGTAAAGTCAAAGTTCAGGGAAGGGAGGGCTTGGAAAGTTTTGATAATATAAAGAGAGATTGCATACCAATTTGGATTTCAGTTTAGATCTAAAATAGGAGAAAGCTTGTCACATGAGAAAGTGCCATCTTGCTTGGTTGGGAGCAGTATGGTATGAGAGACAGAGCTGATCTGAGAAAAAACTGTAATCGCACAAGGAGGGAGAGTGGTGGAAGGAGCAAAGTGCTTTTTCTGCTCTTGGATATGGAGGCGAAGAAGTTCGTCTGAGCTGCTTAAGATGATAGTGTATCCTGGCATGAGATCTGGAAAGCCTATATGATATTGGGGAGCAGCCGAGTAAAGTAAAAAAATTTCTCAATTTTCAATGGGAAGTACACACTCTATGGTGCATAGTTTTTGAGCTAAGGTGTTTTGACTCAGTTCTCTAATTGCATTATTCCCTGCAATTCAAGAACAATTCTGTTATGAGCTGGGAGTGCCTTGGGCAGTTGCCTTTGCTTTGGTGGCCTCTTGTTTGCAAGAGAGGGATTGTTGAACAGTTTTTGTTTGCTCTGTGTCCTCCTTTCTCCCCAGGCTATAGGAAGCCAGGCAGAGGAAGAGTCGGCCTTGTTTGGCTTTTCTTTATGTTCATGAGTGCATTAAAAAAGTTTTCTCCCTTTCCCCATACAGCCAACTAGGAGAGGAAAAGGACAATAGGGCTGGTTCTGGTCCAGTGCAAGTAGAGGCAATATCTAAATGATATCAAATGGCAATTGCCATATGTAAAGAAATCAAAATAGTTCATACCCTGGAAAGCTTATATTTCAGACAGATCTAATAAAAATGTCTGTGTATCTACTGAGTATGTACTATATACTTTGTTGAGAAAAATGCAGCATGAAACAAGATGAAAGATGACCATTTACTCCCACTCAATTGCAGCCATTGTCTCTTTGCATTAAAGTGCCTAAAATTATCCCTTGCACACAGGAGCAATTACAAAAACTTGTGAAAAAAAATTATTTTCTACTGTGTCAGACCCAGCTACCCAAAGTTATTTGCCTTTTTCCCCATGATGATTCCTATGTATAGTGAGAAACTGTTCCATTAACAGCTCTGTTAACCCTGTTAAAATACTGGAGGATTTAGAGTTTAAGATTAGGTTAAAAGTTATTGAGGTTTCTCAAATAACTTATATGAATCTCTGGGCTTTCTATGGACTGTATTATTAGACACAATGAACCCGAAAACACTGGAAAAAGAAATGTGTCAAAAAAAAAACCCCAGAATGTTTAAAAGAAAAAAGGAAGAAAATAGTATCTGCCCATAACCCCAGTTGTCATAACTAGTTAACATTTGGGGGACATGTAGTGAGCCATTTTCACTGCCTCAGAGGTAAAATGTGGCAGTTATTTGACAGTGCGGAGAGAGGCTTCGCAACAGCTTGGGACAATAATAACATCTGCAGTTAATAACACTCCTACCCACAGTGGGTGTGCCGAGAAATCTGTCATGGTGGCAGAGGACAAGGGGACCATGTGCCCCAGCGCTGGGCGGAAGCAGTGATTTAACGCTGGACACCAAGAAAACACGCCGGCGGTGTTTCATCCTGGTGGGTGGCAGGGCATGTTTTGCAGTCATGTAATTAGGTTACAGTCCCTGCATGGGCTGGCTTTTGCTGGCCTGCATTGTGCCATCCAAATGTGAGACATCCAGAAGGAGCTGGAGACTGCTCCTAGGTGTTTGCTGAAAGCAGTGTGTGCTGCCAGGACGTCTCTATGGCTTGCTGTACTTCTGACCTCTGTAGTGGTCTGAGATGCCTGCAGAGTTAAAGTACGGAAAGGTAGAAAAGGTGAGGGAGCGGGAAGAGCACCAAGGTAGCGCTGTGTGCAGTTTGTCTCTTTTGGAGGCTGACAAAATGAGGTACAGCCATAAGCAAAGCAGTCTGTGGACAAATCAAGTGGTGGCATGAGTGCTTTTGCTGATCTGCCTTGGTTCAGATCCTGGGAACTATTTACAAACAGAATTTAGACAGTAAGCAGCTTTGAAGTACTATCAGTTTTGTGAAAGAGGGGCCTTGCTTCCGTTTTTACCTTGGTTGTGTGCTCGGCGTGTTGCTTTGGTTGCAGCAGTGTTACTTTAAGGTCACTAAAAGTAAAAATAATAAAAGAACGACCAGTGAGTCATCAGCTACACCTTACAAGAACTGGAAGGCCTATAAAGCAGGTAGGTTTCTGCATCTGAGGTCTTTCATAGTATTATCTTCTGATGACTCATAAGCCATGGGTGGAGATTGGCCATCAGAACCTGGGACTGAAAAACATCAGTGGTATTCACATCTAAGTTTGGTGTCAGACATTCTTGTTTTGACTGAGCAAAACAAAGCACAGGTTTTTATGTGCCGAGTTCGGTAAAGAAAAAAAATCCAATGTTTATAGTCAAATTTCCATGTTTTAAGCTCACTATTGCCAAGTCTCATGTGAGAGCCAGCAATGATCACAGAAAGTCGTTGAACATTAGCTTTCTTCATGCACTGTCGTTTCTGGCTTTGCATAAAAAAAAAATGCATTGATCCTGAACTAAGTTGATGAGCTAAGAAGTAAAGCTGTGGATAAGATTTCATCTCTACACATTTTTTGTTACTGATAAAATGAATTAAATACAAGAATTGCTTAACAGATGTATAAACTGTAATTGCGTTAACGGGTTTTAGGCTGTAAAGTCTACAACCGTAAAGTAAAAACAGTTGCTCTTGCACTAGGAAAGGGTGGTTGGTTGATGCCGGCGTTGTTCAAAACTTACACCTTAATGGGAGGGACATAACAGTGGGGAAGAAACTGGGATCTTCCGAGTCCCTCCCTGCGAGGTGCGTTTTGACTGAAGAAATTCAGGAGCTGCTGGCAAGCGGCGTTCGTTACCTTGAGGTACAGCTGGCCGTTACCGCACGCCGGCCACAGGGCGTCCTGTAGGTGCCACCTCCCAGAGGCCAGGTGGGGATTATCCGCTTCCAGTTTGTCTGGCACAACCCGTGGCTTTGTTTTGGTCAATTTGTCATTTCTTGCCCGCTCCCCGCGGCGAGCGCCAGGTGAGCTGTCTGGGGCGGTGCTGTCGCCAGCCCTTGGGTTCTCGCGCTGATCGGCGGGGGCCTGAGTCAATCGGCGAGCAGCGGGCAGGAGGAGCGTTGCTCGTTGCCACCAATAGGATCCCGAGGAGCTCGGGGGCGGGGTGTGACTTACCGCTGGCAGCAGCGGCTCTTGGGTAACGTACCTCGAGCAGGTGGGAGCGGGCGGTTGAGCGCGCGGCTGTCGCAGCTCGCGATCCCCGCGTGGGGGGGTGGGGCTTAACGGCCGTTGTGCGGCCCGGCCTGAGGCGAGAGGAGACCGCCGCCGTCCGCAGGTCGGGGCGCGGTAGTGGGGGGTGCTTGCAGCTGCTGGGCCCGAGCGGCTTAACGCGCTCCCCGTGGGTTTTTTTGGGGACATGTGTTTGTGAAAACCCCGCCCCGTCACACCGGATCCAGTGGAGCGCTTGTTACCTGCCAAATCCTTTCCGCGTGTGTACCAGGGCTCACCAGTCTCCTGCACAGCAACCTGTGACAGTCATAGCCTTAGAAGAGGTCAGCAGTTGGATCAGCACTACTTCAGCACTTTGTGTGAACTGAATATAGGTCTTTTCTCTTTGATTTCTTTTTGTGTTTATTAATATGGTGAGACAACAACTTTTTGGGAACTTCTGTGCACGAGCAGCCACTGTGAAAGCAAACCCAGAGACTCAAATCACAGGTAGCACTGGGCAAAATTAGTAACACACAAGCAACCTTGAGTGTCTCCATCTAGCATGGTACTGTCCTCCAGTGCCAGCCATGAGCTAGGAAGGAGTGAAAACAAGGCAAGTACAAGATGATACAATGTGACAATTGCACCCTAACCAATGCACCAAGTCAAGTCTTGTATCTTCTAGACTGAGATTTACATTACTAAATTTACACGTCTGCATCCATTTCAGCTGTTCCAGATGCCTTTATATGAAGGGGCCACATTTGGACACAATTTTTCTTTACTAGAACAGTAGCTGAAGAGGAAAGTGCTGGATTGATCCTGGCATTTGCCAGGTATTGGCACTTTACTTCTCTAGTTGAAAAAACAGGAAGTCTGTGGTTCACTTAATTTTGAGGCCTTTTGAATACAGTTTTTGTCTGTAAATAATATTAATAAAAAGTACAGTTATGTTAATATGCTGTACAATAATGTCTTCTAATAATACTTAAGTATAAAATACTTTTTTTGTGTGTAAATAATGATGTTCTGAGCTGAATAGTGCCTCAATTACTTGATATGAAAGCAAAAATTTGTTTTTCTTTTTTAAAGCTAAAATAACCCACATTCAGAATTCAGGCAATTTTGAATTTCACTCCGTAACTTTTTTTTTATAAGTATTTACCACTGCATATTTAAATTATACAATCAAGTTCTTACTTAGCTAATCAACCTTTAAGTAGCTGGTAATAGAATCCACTTGTTTTGTTTCTGTAGAGTTGTCAATGCTGTGGGTAAATAAACTTCAGCTCATTGCAAAATTATCTTGCAAGTGTACTGGAGAAAACCTGATTAAGAGAGTGGTATTTTTATATTTTATATAGAAAAATGAATATAAATACAAATAATATAACTATAATAGTTACTATAAACATACTAATAATTATTGTAAACATGTTAGTATTATAATAATTAATAATATAATGGTTATCTGAGTAATTATATAATTAATGATTTTGCTGAGTAATATAATAATGTACCTATAATAATTCATATAAATATAAAATAATAAAGTAAAATATACAAAGTATTATATGCTGTTATTTCCCATGTTAGTGAGAGTAAGGGCTTGTTTTTATTTCACAAAACTTTGTAATGTGTTTATAGATAAATGATCAGTTAAAGAAAATCAACTTTTTTAAATGTTAAGTTTCTGTTTGGTTCTATATGAAGCTTCATGGATAGAAGACATGCAAACCATCTGAGGTTATAGTCAAGCAAAGCCTGAAGATATGCAAAAAGGAATGCCAGGTAAGCATTTTTTAACTACATGGATGAAGATCCGAAAGTATTTGTGTTTGAACTGTGGCACTTGAAAATAGTGAACTTGTCAAATTTATCTTACAATGCAAAATGAAAGGGGAAAAAACCCTCATTGAAATAGTGAAAATTGTATACACAGCTCCTCGAAACTCTAATGTATTGGTCTGCTGGCTCTGAACAGTCCTGTATCCAAGATCTTGTAGAAGTCTGACATTTCATAACTAGTTAATTTTTCCTAAAGAAAACCCTAAGTTAAAGCATAATAATGTTCCCACAGGAAAACAACTTCCTTCTCTGTTTGTACCAACAAAGTAATTGGTCACTAGAGAAGGTTTTATAAACTGTAATTTATGAAGGAGGATTCAACTTGTACATAGTTGGACCGAGTCATTCAAACTGTTAGGCACCTACCCTGCAGACTGATAAATCAGAGAAGTCATTGGTGGTGGAGACTGACAGAAAAATAAGTGTCTCAAATCTACAGACATATGTTAATGAAAAAGATCAGCTATACCAGCAAAAGACTCGCTATACCAATATACATCAGACTCTCTTGGTGTCCAAATTCTTCTAATGTTACAGGGAAAAGAAAAGAGGTGATAATGTTATCTACAGCCGAGAGTATGGGAGGATATATTTTTTAAATTTATTAGAGGGCTGGTATCATGACTTAGGGAAGAAATATTATTGGAATTATTTAATGCTGACTCAGTCATACATGTGCCTTATAAAAAGTCAAATTTGGAAATATACAAAAGTTTTGAAAATAGTGATACAGCTGTGTTTCAAGTTTTTTCTGAGGTCACCTCAGTGGGAACTCATTTTTGCAAGCAGCTTTATTAGTACTGGATATCATGTGGCTGTTTGTTTCATTATTGTATGAGTTTAAAATCTGATACAGATGTAAAAAACATTAAAGCTTTTGGAATAATGAATAATGATTTCAGTCTCTTGATACTGACAAATTTAGTATCTGCCACTGTTTGGAGTGGGAATACTGCCAGTGGAGGGCTAGTTTTATGAGAGAAGTTTGGTTTAATAATCAGCTTTTTTTTGTTCACTTTATATAGCAGAGCAGTTCTTTGTGTATATGCTTTTGCTTGCTCTACTGTGTTGAAAAAATGCTGTAAAATAAGCGTAGAAGCATAAATTATTTTTATTTTGCTGTGAAAACATTATTGAAACATCATTGGTTATAATCTACTGTTAGGAACTGGAATTTTATTAAGATGTTGGGGTTTTTTTTCCTTTACATCAAAGTACTGGATTTTGATCCCATTTAATTTTGGGAAATGAAGGTAACTGTCAAAATAACACTTTGTTGTGGTGATTACCAAAAAACTTGGCTGGAAGACAACTCCGAAAATTCTGAAAGTCCGTGGTGCTGGAGGAGTGGTTTAAGCGTTTGATGTTAACCAAGTGCCCCATGGTTTATTACAGCTATGTAAAAACCTGTAAAATAATAAGCTAGTAACTAGGCTACATACACACATGCACATACACAAATCTCCCTTTTGGAAGTTACAACAGAGCTTCCTTGGAGCCAGTTGAATGTTCAGCCCCTGGGCAGATGATTCTGACACCTAGTTATTCCTGTGGTGCGCTGGGCCTTGCCCCGCTGAGATCAATATAGAGCTGTCCTACATTAACCTAGTTGCAAAACTGGGCCCTAACATTATGTTGGGGACCTCGCTGCTACTCAGAAAATGTCCCCCTCAGATGTGTCACTTATTTGAAGCCTTAGAAACTTTATGGATGCAAGAGCAGAGGAGGGGGGAACTTGCTTTTTGCATGTGTTACATCTGAAGAGTTTGTCAATATTTGGAACGCTGCTCTTCACTAGTGATTAATGAACTCTTATTAGTGTTTGAATCTCTGAAATAATTTTATGTCTTAAATCTCACTATCTTAAATTATTCATCTAGTAGAATTGAACACTGTATGTTGTATGTGGTGCATGCTTATTTATATGGAGTGTATTGTGCCAGATATGACTTAAGACAGGATGCTGAGTAATTCTGCGAGGGCAGTAACATGAGGTCCTTTTGCCCACTTGTCTGAAGGAAGATGACTTTCCAGGATTATAGCTAAAATGCTCTTACATGGGCTGTGGACTAGAAACCCTGCTCTGGCTACCTTTTTACATTAATGAATTTTTGGACCAGTGTAATGCTTTCATGTTGCATGAAACTGTGTCTGGGAAATCTCTTAAAGTTATGAAACATTTAATTGAGCTTTACTGCAAAATGCAAGTTTTTGCTCCCAATGAATCAGTCTTCTTGAGCAGAAGGAAACATTGGAGTAAGTTACCTTTTAATGTAGATGGCTTAGGGACTTCCTTTAGGGTTTAAATTTATTTTCTCCATTTTGTTTTTTGTTCCAAAATTGTCATCGTAAAACCTGAAGAAAGAAGCAGAGGCTTGTTTGCAGTATTTTGTCTCAGTGTCTGGAGAATATTCTAGTTTTCCTTCTGCAAATGCAATCCTGAATGGATCCTGAATATATTCTATCATAGCTGTTTTACATACACAAATGAGTTTATATTTTTGTGTGTGTTTTACAATGCTGTTATTTCCAATATAGAATGTTACTTCGTGTTCACAGCAGGAGCTAAAAACAAATCATGAATCTCAGCAAGATTCCTGTGAAACAGAAATTTCCATTGCTGTGTCATGAGATTGAATGATACATTAAATGCCAGTTCAAGACAGGTACTATTTTCATGTCTGTGTGCACTCCTGTTTAAGGTAATGTTATCTGCTAGACTGCAGTGAATGTGAGGTATACATTCCTGTTTCAGATCCCATGCAAATTATACAGCTTTGTCCTCTGTGGGATGAAGCTTTGAGATAGGTTTCCCTGGACCTCTACTTACAATGAGCTCCCTAAAGAACAGAAAGGCTTTTCAATTAAAAAAAAAAAAAAAAAAGGGAGCAACTTAAAAAGGAGAGAATCATAGTTAAGGCAAAACAAATAAAGACAACATAAATCCCATGTGTTCCTGGGGTGTAGGTATTAGCTCTGTGTCAGCATGCTTCGGGCTCCAGTTTGGTTTTTAGGCTTGGGTTCAGTGCCAGGGTTTTGCACTCTCCAGGCTGTAGGATGCGTTGCTTTGCCACTCATGCGCTGTCATGGTACCTGTCTACTCCTCTCCACAGAGCCCGTCATCTTTACAACACCCTTTCTTAGCTTGAATGGTAGAATTTGAATTGTAGGTAGTTGTAGATAATTGTAAGAGACCTTTGTTCTTATTTTTTCTGGTCATTTTCTTTACAGTGTCTTTTGTATGACAGTCCATGCCAGTTTTAAAGCCTTTTACTTGTATTGAGGAGTTTTGCAGTGGTTTGTTCAATTTTCATCTTTCCTTTAAATTGACTTTACTATTGCAGCCCAAAGATGACTGTTAAAAGTACGATTCTATTTTCTCTCCCTTTGAAGTATGAAGGAGTAAAAAATATCGCTGGTCTTTTGGTTTATTTGCATCAGGCTCTTAATTACTTTCTTTATTGCCTCTTAGAGGTATGTGTGAAACTTGTCTGCTTTTTGATCTTAAACTACATAAACTATTACGTTAAAGGCCCTCATCATGTAAAATTTCCTGTGCTCTCTTTGTAGCCATTCCTCATTTGTTCCTAATGATTGCTACAAAAAACTTTTTCTTCTCTCTGTAGTTCATGAAATGCAAAACAGATAGCTTTTCAGGACTTTGGCAGCTAAGAATTTGTCATTTAACTATTGAAACAAGGTTTACCTTTTAAACTGTTCAATCATCTAAGTTGATACTACAAACTTCCACTGAAAGCAGGACTGCAAAATTTTGCAGACATTGAAAGGTCAGGGAGTGCAACTAGCTTTTCAAAATGATTAATACAGACATACATATTGCAACAGTTGTTCCACTGGGCTTTTTTTCCTCTGCGTGCCTCCACCTGCTTTCCTTTCCTGAGCAGATTCATAAAAAGCCTTGACAGAGACTGCACTTCTAGGCTTTGCTTGCACTGATGGAAATTCTTGCCTTATTATGGAGCTTTTACAAATCCTTTTAATTATAATTTCTTGAAGGAATTGAGACTTTCTGTGTGGTCTATCTGCTGTGCCCTCTGCTTTGCCAAAAGCCGGGGGCTAATTTCAGCCAAACTTGAAAAAGCGCAATCTTCAGGCTTCTTTTGTTTATTGATTTTAAAAAAAGGAAAATGTGGATGGCTGGGTGGAGAAAACCCAACTGAGTGCTTCCCACTGCAGAGCAGCAGACAGAAGTCACCTACGAACCTTCCATTATGCTCCAGCTGGTCAGGTATTTTGGAGGAGAGCATGCACAAGGAGACAAAAGACAAAAGGTTGTATTTCACTTCCTTTAGCCTAGTAACAATATCGTACAGCAAGCTGAGCTCTTCTCAGATGGGGATGTATTTACCAAATTATTTTTCCTCTCCTTGTGCAAGCACTAGACATCTTGGTAGTAAGAAAGTTGGCCTAACTCCTGCCTTTAGAAAAAAAAAAAAAAGCATGCATTTATTTGTGACTAGGCTTCAGTGAAGTGAGTACAGGAAGAGTGTAAAGAATAAAAGGTTACAGATGCACAAGAGAAGATTTAGAATTTCTTCAACACATGAAAAATCATTCCCAGCATAGGTATTTTAGATAAGGTTATTAATACATTATGCTAAAGGATGAGGCAGACCAGGCTTTTTTTTTTTTTTTTCCCCTACAAAACATGAGCAAGACATAAGAAACTGTTCCATACACTTGCATACCTCCGTATCAGAAATCAGATTCTAATATTGGGCATGCTTTCATTGGAGAGGCAGTTGCTCACCTGAATTGCAGGTGACTTTTTTGGATGATCCAGTCCCTTCCTATTCCATGTTCACAGCCTGGTGGTTGTAAACTGTGCAACATGTACCTACAAAATTCAGGTTACAGTGGGATAGCAACTTACTCACCTTAGTATTACCATGATGGTTGCTGGTAGCCTCCTGAAGACTGTACAGGTAGAACTGAGTTCCAAGGTGAGATTTTTTTTTCCTTAAACCAACTACTGTTGTGTTTGCACACTGACAAAAACAGAGCTAGTAACTTTACATTGCAAGGTGGAGGGGCTTGGCTTGGCTGTGTGGGACAAAAAGACGCTGTTGATTAACAGCTCAAAAGTATGCATACCAGTGTAAGTAAAATAATGTGGACTCATGACTGCTCATGCTCAGAAAAACAGCTCTGCTCTGGTGTCCAGTTTAGTTTCTGAATATAGTCAGGGATGTCTGGGGAAACAAAAAAAACCCAGCTACTTTCTATAAAATAATAGCTCTAATTTTCCACCTACTCTAGTTTTTGTTCTTTAAAGTGTTTATACTAACCGAATATTTTGTACATATTAGATCTGGTATCTTACATGTTAACAGCTAATGTCCTTTCACAGGCAAAATACTTCATTCACTAAACAGGAGTTTTTCCACACAAAAACGCCTTGACGTGGCAGTTTCTCCTCTACAGGGGGAACTAACACCTCTACTAAGGTTCTGTACAGCAGGCAATGGTGCTTCTACCAATACAACAGAAAAAAAATGCAAGAACTTGAAGAAACGGTAAAAAGTAATTCCCAGTGTGCAAAGGGCAGTATAAGAGGAATGCTGAAAGTTGGTTTTTTTTCCTTAATGTGAAGTGATTATTGGTGCAAGAACTTCAACTGTTTATTGGTAGTGGTTTTTAATACTACTAAGGCTTTTTGTGGGAGCAAGCAAAACCTTTTCCATGATTCCCCAAGTCAGTATGTGGTGGTGCCAAGTGGCTGTTCTCGTGCTGGAAGGGGACCAGGCAGTGAGGCGGCAGACCCCCTCAGCTCTTGTGTTCCCTGTGCCTGGAGACACTGCAGCAGGATTCTGGCAATTTCCAGGCACAGAAAGTGAGTCACTGCTGCCTGTAGAAGTACCAATTGGCCACCGTAGTAGTGGGCAAGGCATGCTGCTGGACATCCTGCTTTCCATGTGAGCCACTAAAACAAACAGTCTGATCATTTTTCCTTACATGAGCTGTAGCTTAAGTAAGTTCATTACCATACACTTACCTCCTCCTTGGTAATTTCTCCTAATAATAATTACAGCATTTAAACATCTAAAAGTGGTGTGGCCTCCTTCTGAGGTGGGTGAAGTGACAAAGCATTGTTGTCAGTAACAAGGCTGTGCCTTTGGTTCTTCTGTTTTTTTTTTTATGCAGAAAAAAAAAAATCTTCACACAATTACTGACAGTGCTGCAATACAGCCCATATCTTTGAATCTACTTTTGAGAGGTTATAAAGTAAAGCCATAAGATGGCTTGTAATAGACCTATTTCTGTGACTTCTGAAGCAATATTTTAATTAATCAGCCATGCCTTTGTATAGTCTGTTTTAAATATATGTATTACATCTTTGATGATGCATAAAGCATGGGTTCTTTTTTTTAACTAATAAAAATTGAACTTTTTTTTGCTTTTGTTTCAGAAAGGTTCATGTACTAAAACAGTCTAATATGAGGGAGCCTTCTTGAGGAGAATGGATTCTGACACTCAGCCCATTGTTGCTAAAGGCTGGTTTTGGAGACCTAAAAATCTTGTGAAGCTGCAGCGTGTTCAGGAGCGAGGCAAGTGAACTACAGGCACTTAGAAAATAATGTAAGAAAAAGACTTTACAATAGTTTATAAGTAATTTTTATGATGTATTGTAGCATTGTATTTGTGCAAAATACCTGACCTGTAGGCTATCACTTTCCCCTTCAATTGCATCCTGACTGGTTTGGACTCTGTCTTGCATAAAGCTACATACAAAGGTAAAAAAGCTAAAAGTATTACAACATTATTTGAGTTTGGTTTTTAAGTAGACTCTGATTCTACTGTAATTTGGCCACAGCATTGTTTGCATAGTCACACTAGGTAAGTTCTGCATGCAGATAGAGAGTTGGGGCTGTTCAGCCTGGAGAAGAGGAGGCTCCGGGGAGACCTGATAGCGGTCTTCCAGTACCTCAAGGGGGCCTACAAGAAAGATGGGGAGAGACTGTTCAGTAGGGCCTGCTGTGATAGGACGAGGGGCAATGGTTTTAAAATAGAGGGGGGTAGATTTAGAT
>JAAGAY010136079.1:0-24426 GCA_011801015.1 Ardeotis arabs
GCTCGGGCAAGAGTCGTGCCGCCGCCCCGCCGAGTTTTGGGCTTTTTCTTCCTTCTCCCCTACCCTCGCCCCTCTTCCCCACCGACAGCTGCCCGGCCGCCTCTCCCGGGCCACCCCCTCCCTCCTTCCCGCCGTGCCTGCCCCGGGGCCGCCCGCACCATGCCGTCCGTGCCGCTGCCGCCCAAGGAGAGCAACCTCTTCAAGCGGATCCTGGTGAGCTCACCGGCCCCGCTCCTCTCTCTCTTCCTCCCTGCCGCCGCCGCTTCTCCCTTCTCTTTTCGCACACCGGCCTTGCTCGGTTGCCCTCCGACCCGCCGCCCGGGTGATTTCGCCCGCTACCGGAGTTGGCTCCGGCTGAGCGAAAAAGGATGCGGCGGCCGCGGGGAGCTGGGGCTGCCGCCTCCTCCTCGTCCCGGTTTGTCCTCGTTTCCTTCCTTTGTCTGGGCCCCGCCGAGGAGGCCGGGCGAGCTCCCCTGGCTCGTGTGAGGGGGCCGGGAAGGGTTGGTGTCGCCCCCGGCCGGGCGAGGGCGGGAAGGAGGGACGGCGGGAGGGAGGCAGCCAGCCAGCCACCCACCCCCCGGGGGCCGCCGTTCCCCGTTCTCCGTTCCGGCGGCGGTAACTCCGGGGCGAGCTCCGGCTGCGGGGCTCGGTACCGCGCCGCCGCCTCCTCCCTCCCGCCGCAAGCGGGCGGCGGCCCAGCCGGCGGAGGCGGGCCCTTACCAGCGCCCCGGGGTGGCTGGAAGCGGCGGCTGGCGGGGGGGAGCTGTCATCCCACCCCCGCCTGCCGCACCCCGGGGGTCTGGGGTAGGGGTCAGTGTGCTGCTCGTCGCGGCCGCCTCCTTCCTCTTTCACCGCGCTCGGAAGGGCGGAAAAAGAGCTCGGAGTGCGCTGCGAGGGTAGCAGGGATTTGGCGTTGCTGAGTCGGTCTCCAAGGGTACTTCATTTTCAGTAAGAAGGTCAGTTTTGGTATAGGAACTAGATTAAAGCTAGTTCACTGAGCAGCCTTAAGTGTAGCTGAAGGCGTCTGGTGGATTAAAGTATCCCGACTCTGTACATCCTTTAGAAGACTTCTCTCAACTTTTATGTGCTGGCCTCCTTTGACAAAATTCCTGTCTTGGGCTGCTTCAGCTTTTTGAGGCTTAACTTTGCAAGGAACAGTATTTGTGAGGTAACTTTAAAGAAAGCTCACTTTAACTGTAAGTTTCTGCTCAATCACTGTATATTTTATAGTGCTGACTCTTTATGGAAAGGGAAAAAGCCCCCACCCCTGAATTAAAACAACCACAACCCGCAACAAAACACCAGACTCCCCTTTTCATGAACTTTTTAGTGTGATAGTAAATGGAGTTCCAGCCTCAACAAAGCCGAGGCATTTTGTGCCCATTTACTAGTCTGCAGGCAGAGGAGGCCTGTACAGCACAGTGGTTATCTGTTGGCAGGCACAAATTTTTTCAGTTATATTGGAATTTGTTAGGCTAGTTTCAATAAATTTGTAGCTGAGAGGTGAGTATTTTGGCTTCAGAAAGCTGAGCTCAATGTAAACAGCATGTGTAAGCCTTTGTGCTCTGTATGTAGCTGGTGCATTTCAGCAAGTGCTTCAGAGCTGTTCTTTTACCTTCCTTGGGTAGTATGCAGATTTTAAGACTTAATGGTGATTTGTTGCTTACTGCATGCTTATGGTATGTCTCTTAGTAAGTCATTCTAGCACTCCTCTTTCCCTCTGCTAAAAATAAATGACTAATATTAGAACAGTTAAGTGATTATTCTTACTCGTAGCAAGCAAGTTCACAGTAGCAATCACTTCTGAAGTTTTTTCAACTGAAATATAGAAGAGCTTTTTTGGAGATAACAGGACAGCCTGTTATTTTTTTTCTTTGTGTTAAGCAGTGGACAAAACAGAAGTGCTTAGGCAGGGGAAAAAGAGATGTGTAAAACTTAGTGAAGCTAATATGGAAATTTACTTGCTTTCTAAAGCCTTCAGAAGGTTTAACTGGTTCTGTGTAGTGGCTAGTCACAGTTCATAAAGCATTTATCACAAACTTCTACTTGTTGGCTTGTCGCTTCATATATCGATACTTCTTGAAACTTAACGTCTTATTTTTTTTTTTCTAGCTAGCTTTGACTTTTTCATGGCACACTCTCTTTCTGGAATACTAATGTCTACATAGTACAAATAGAACCCTTTGGTTGCTTGACATGTTTCAGAGTGTTTTAGTGTAGTAACACAGCTTGTAGTGCTAAAGACTGTTCTCTAATTGAAGCAGCCTTTGCCTACTTCGGTACTGCCAGAATACTTGAAATTATTAGAGATGCTGCGGGCATTTTAAAAATTGGGAGGGGGGGAATTATGTGGGAGGCTATATAATAAGACCTTACAAGCATGTAGTGATTTAATCACTTGTAACAGATGCAAGGAAACTGTATTCATATTAAGACAAACACTCTGTGGAGAACTAGCAGTTATGAAATGGGAAGCTCATTTGGAGATCATCAGAGTTACTTAAGAGTCAGTGACTTGGTGTGTGTATGTAACGTGTGAGACAGGTTGCCAACAGTCTGAACAAGATGCCCACATAACAGCAAACCAAGCTTACAGAGCTGGCCAAACTAGTGTGGGGTCATGGAGTTCAGTGTAAACTGTGAAGTCTGCTCAAGAAGCCGAGTAAATAGTCTTTAAGCCACATCAATTTGTGTGCCTGCATGCTTGGCAGTGCTTGAACAAGCTGATTTCAAACTAGCTGTGGTGTGATTTGGGAAGCAATAGCAATTGCAGAATAGGTAATAGTTCTAGTTTCTCACTACTACTGTATGGTGGTGCTAGAGCTCATTCCTCTCACTGTCCTGACTTGCAGGTCTGTTTTCTTAAGCCTTACTTCCACTTTTCTTCAGGGGCTTTTCCCTCAGACTTGTGCTCTTCCTCTGGAACCTCTGATGGTGCCTATAGGTGTGATGTTGTTTGGGAGGGAGGGGCTGAGCAACTTCAGGCTATTCTCTTTCACTTCTCAGTCTCACAGAAGGCGTGGAGGAAGTGTTTGAAAGCTGCCTGGCTATCCCTTTATGGAGAGAGGCATCCATAAAAAAGAATGAATACAGGAATACTGGTGTATTTCTTGCCACTTAAAATTGGGCTTCAGCTCATGTGGCTTTTTAAGTTGGTGCAGATGCAATCTAAAATAAACATGTACATGAGGTAACTTAAAAATGCGTCTTGTTAACATTGAGATTTGGCAATATGCATTTGGTGTTTACTTCTAGTAAGCTTAGGCAGATCTTTTGTGTATTTAAAGTAGCGTTGTAAGCTTGCCTTAGGTACCATGTTTCAGTTTAAGCAGCTTTGATTTTTTTTTTCTTCACCTGAGAACTCAGACTATAAACTATGTCTCACTTTAAAATTAGTCTTAAACTTTGACTTTATAAAGTGAAATCAGCTATTTCTGGACAGAGCATGGTAGTAGTTCTTATGAGTGCTTTAGTGGAAAGTCATGGGGTGGTTGTCATATTTTCATGGCTTACTTGCCAAGTTTTTCTTGTTTTTAAGAAATACTTTCTTGTAATAATTATTGGTGTCTGCCCAGTATCATAGTGTAAGGTATTGTCTACTGTTTGTTTCATGCCTAATAAAACTGTGGATAGTATCATGCCTTTAAATAATTAATTCCTTGATTTCTTAGTGAATTCCACGTATTGTTGTTGTGTAAAATAAGGTTTGCCGCTTTAATTGCAAATGTATTTCCCTTGAGGAAGGGCTAGCCTGTGAATATTTCATCCTGTTATGAGGGAGCTAAATCCTAGTACCTCTTCAGATGCAAGGCATTAGTCATACTGAGACCACTTTAGCCATTTACTTATGTTCGACTTCAAGTAATTAAACACAAAAAGGATGCAGGTATATCCCTCTGTAGCAGTGACTTGTTGCTTAGTTCATTCAGGCATGTGTCTTCCGCTTCTTTGGGTGAGGAAATCTTATTATCTGAAATTATCTGAAGTGCCCTATCTCTGAGGAGTTACTCAACTACTTCTGTGTAGTGTCATTTTTGATTACTGACTTCAACAATAATCTTAAGATATTTCTCCTTTGGTAAAAGAGAAATATACAAGTGTTTGTAGGAGTTAATTAAATTAGTTCTTATTCATTAGGTTCTGAAAGGTTTTTTTCACTTTATTTAATGAAATAATAATGGATTATAAACTTGCAAATAGTCTCCTAGTAATGATATTGGAGGAGTTACTGAGCTATTAAACTCGGTAATTGGGAAGGTATGATGCTATGCTAATTAATGCCCCCTGAATGAGATTAATAACATAGCTGAGGTGGCCATTGTTATCCACTACTGGAGTAGTTAAAGATACCTTCTTTTAAAGACAGGAGTGTGGAGCTGTCAGTAAAAATTTTCTGCTGTAACTGGTAAGACTGATTTGTAGTGTGGTTGTTACTTGTGCTGCTAAGGAGGAGCAGCATAGGAAGAGGTTGTTTCCTTGATACTGACTTTCAAAAGAGGTGGTAGGGGTGCCTGGCCAGCTGCAGACTACTAACATGACAGAGTTGCAGAGGATAGATAACAGACTAATGGTAAGAGTCAGGAAGAATTTTGTAAGGGAAAATCATTCATGCTTCACATTTGCTGGTGATTGGAGGGAGTCTGATTTGGAGAGGACTTTATCCCAAATAAATATTCCTGTTTTAATTTTCAAAAGGAGTTTGTAAATATCATGGAAGGTTCATAAAGCAAGTTTCTGTGGAATGATGCTGGTTGTTTGTTCACTCTGGGCTTTTTTAAGGAAAGTTCCTGTATTAATAAATGATAACTTTTCAGAGTTAAGTCTCAATATATTTTGTGCCTGAACTCTTTATTGCTGATGATTATATCGAACAAAACAAGTGATTAATAACAAGAGGTCAGTTGAAATAAACTACTCGGGGACACAAGGAGTGAAGGCCACCTGAAAACATGCATAAGTACTTAATGTTTCTGGAGTAAGTTGAGTCATAGCAAGTAAAATTGTTTGTAGATGAATGTTAGACTTTGAAATCCGAATTTAGTGTGGACCTAGTATGGACTGTGAGCTGGATTGCCCCTAGGATTTGAGGGTTTTAGTAATCTTTGAGGTTCTGTTAAAACAACTACCTGGTACAGTAGTTGAAAGGTGGTGAATCCTGGGAAGAGAAAAATGCTGTTATGCCACTGTTCAAGCACACTGCAAGTCTACATTTGCAGTGCTATGTGCGTTGCTGTTTCCCCAAGCCTCACTGGAAGAAGTGGAAGAAGGATGCAAGTATGAAATGACCTTCTTGAAGGAGAAAGCTTAATAGAAGATTCTGAAGTTATTAACAATCTGGAGAAGTTACTAGGGACTTGCCTGTTCTCAAGCTATCATGCTTAGTTTTCATTTTGGTGGTAATGGTGTCTGCAGAGTAAAGGCTCCAAACAAAAAGTTTTTAAAAAAAAAAAAAGGTAGCTGTACTGTGGAACCCTTTGCTGCAAGATGTAGTAACTATGAAAAGCTTTAGGCACTTTGGGAGGGGGTTGTGGGAGGGAAAGACCTTTACTTTTTGCACGTGTGTGAAGATACACCCTTTGGCTCAGAGGATTGATAAGTCACAAATAACTGGAGGCTGAGAACAAACATTCTGATCAGAACTGTAATTTTGCTTGTCTTAGTCCTAAGACTCTCCCCATGCATCTAACACTTGTATCTATCTTACCTCCAGTGGCCTGTACTAGATGGGTCTGATCTCTCTGGCCTGATCTGTTATAATTTGTGTGACTTTTTTTTTTGTCTGAATTGCTGTGAAATATTTTATGAAATGTTGAGATTAAGTTAGTGTTTAAGGCTTGCATTGGTAATTGCCTTGAACTTGCTTTAAGGTATCTAAATAAAAGTATAACTTTTTTGAAGCCTGAGATTTATACACGTGTGTGTGTGTATTGGGTCTCACAGAACAGTGCTGATGTTGATAGTTTCATTTGCTTAACTGCTTACAGATGCAGTTCCACTAGCTGGTGGAGCACCTGCTCAGTCTGAGTTCTTGCTAGGCAAATTGCTGTTTCATCCCAGGAGATGTGGCAGATGGGACTCTTCAGTACTTCTGCACAAAGTGCAGATTAAAAACTAGTTGAAAATGTATGATGGGGCTATGACTTGTCGAATTCCTAGTGTTGCTGTTATGGTTTCTCCTTAGCAGAGTCATATGCATGTTCATTAATGGTAGAGAGCTCTACTAACTCAAATTGTGAGGAACTTACAGATGCTAAGTACTTGTAAGAAGAGCTCTTTCTACTGCATGTTCCCTTGTTTTCTGTCCCTTCAAAGCAAAGAATGTTCTAGGGATTGAAGTTGTATTGAGTGTATGCACAGCATGGAATTAGACTAGATCTTTAAGGCAAGCTTTTTAATAATGAGCTTCCCTCTGTAAAAGAGGCATAGTTTAAGGGCTGTTAAAGATGTCTCTGACAGCAAATGTTGAAACATTCTTTTACCACACATGTTCTTTCTGATAATACAATATCACTCTTCTGCCAATAATACAGGACACAAACAGCAGTGATTACAATTGTTACTGTACAGAATGCAGATGGGAATGTTTTGTGTATTCTGATTCTGTAATTTGAACTTGAATAATTGGAAAAAGCTAGTTAAAGGGGAAAATGCTGTTGTGCACGGAGAATTGTGATAGTGAAAGCTTAGATGTTACTGTGACATTAGTACTTTCATCCTAATGTTACCACTGTATGTGAGCTGGCAGCTTGTTCTGTTGTACACCACTATCTGTGGTTTAACTCAGCACTGTTCTGTATCACCAAGTCCCCAGGTCTGGGGGAAAACTGTGTGGCCAGTCCATTTTGACAATTGAAGCAAGCAAGGCTGGAGCTAGGTTGTCTTTCTACTCTTTTTATTTCAACTGGTGAGGTTTAACCACTCTTAGCAGCAGAGAGCAGGGATATCCATGCCATATATAATACCAGTAGGGCTTGGGGGAAAGGGTACAAGAACATATTGATATTCTGAAAGGGTGGTCCTGAGACTTGAAAACTAGCATGCTGTGAGAGTAGGGAAGTGGTAATGAAATTTTTCCTCCGCCTCTGTGAGCTGAAGCCCCTTTCAGCTGATACTTTTTTCTGTTCTCTCAAACATCAGCAAACTGGAATTGGTGTGGAGAGAGGGTTGCTGTTTGGGGAACCTCATCCAGAGGTCCCTAGTCTGTCTCTGAAATTTAATATTATCATGATGCTTTGTTTTCCTTTATCAGTACTGCGAAGTATCCAAGTATTTCATGATCTAAGGAGCATTTCCAACATAGATGCTGAACTCTTGGAACTTAATTGTGCATCATTCAAACAAGATTATGTCAGGCCATGATATCAAACTGGTGAATAATTTAGTAATTATTATTTGTTAGCATAGGAGCAGTATAATACTGAGTTCTGTCTAAAATCTGACCAAGGTACTTAGCTACTTTGAGAAATATAGATTGTCTGTTAGGTGCAGATGGCATTGTTTTATAGATGTGCAATAAAACAAGGAAGGGTTTTTGAAAGGTCCAAGTGTTAAATGCCAATTAATACTGACAATATGCTGATGTTCCTGTATTGATTGTGCCTGGTTTTGGTCAGAAATGTGAATTAATAATTTGAACAGCTCCTAAATACTTGTCAGAGAGCTCCCAGTAATATTTGCTGATTAGAATCACAGTCAGTGATAACTTCGAGGGATTTTTATTACTGAACTTGATTACCATTGTGGCTTGGACAGATTTCCAGCACAACTGACTTCCAGCATTCTTTCCCACAGGGCTTGATGTGTAAGCCTTGTCCTTTTCTCTAGGCTCTCAGGTTCCACATTCAGCTCTTGGGTTTATTTCTTACCCAGTCCCCCTGTCAGTGTTACACAGCAGACGCACAGTTTAAAAAAAATGGAAGATGTAAGTAAGCATTGAGAACATAGGATTAAAACTTTGTTTAAATGAATCCTAGGTGTTAATAAAATCCTGATGTTTGTACCAAAATCTTTACGACAAGAGAGAAGACACTACCTGGCAAGAAGAATGTTGAAACTGAGTGCCGAGAGGTCCACAAGCAGGAGTATATGGAAGTATAGTAGCAGGGAAGACTAATAAACTTTAAAAAAAAATACATTCTTCTAGTAAATCTTGAAGCTGTTCTAATCATCCAGCATGTTTCTGGTGAGACAGTGTATTGATGTGCAGCCCTGTGTTAATAGAATGTGGACTGCACAGATTGGATCTGAGAATAGTGTTAAATTGCCGGCAGTGGTTTGGATTTAGTGTTTGACAAGATCTTGCCAAGACATGGCAAAACCAGCTTCCAAATTGCAGTATTGTTATTAAAGAAAATAGCACATGCTCACCATGAGACTGGTCAGTTTCTCTCATTTGGATTTAATTTATCAGCTGCTACTGTTACAGTCACAGATTATCTTAATAGTTGTTTAAATGTTGTTTTAAACAACTTTAACAACTGTTAAACAACTATTAAAACACTTAAATTGATATGCGTATGCAGTTAAGTGATACATGAAGTCCTTCTGTTTTATAAGTGATGTTAGTGAGCCATTTAGATCCCTGATTTTGTTGATGTTTAGTAGTGGAAGTGAGTTTTGTGTGTTTAAAGAGTGGAAAGGTTTTCATCTCTTAAAAAGATGGCACTATACAAAAAATAAATTAGAACTTGTGAATGGCAGTTCCTTAAGTAGAAGCAGCGAAGCACTGTAATACAGGACTAAGTATCCTCCTGCTCTACATTGTTGTATCCTTGTTATAGTATTTCTTACTGTCACAGTTTTTTCCTAGGTGCTGTGCTGTTTGACCTCTCTGTAGAGGCACTTGATACTTACCTGAAAGTGCAGAAAATGTCTAGCTCAGTTATATGGCAAAGTCTACAAGTAGATTATATGTTTTGAGTTAGTGTTGAAAAAGGGAGTAAACCAGGATGAGATGTTTACCAGAAGAGGTAACATCCTTCTGAGAACATCTGGTAGCAGAAGTTCTGGATAATGTTTTGGCCTTGCCAAAATCTCCCTTTGAGACTTTGGACATGTAAACTTTTGTGATTTGACTTTAGTTTTAGCAGATTATAGCCATCAAAGGGTGATGGGGAGCCTTGCATTAAGCACAACCGATAAGGCTGTTTTAAAAAATAAAAAACAAACAAAACCAGCCAAACCCAGCATATTAGCTTGAGCTTTTAATATACCAAAGACTCAATACAATAATATAGCTACTAATGAACATTTCAGCTGTGTTTGCCCTGATTAGTATGAAGCTTGAGAATACGTGTGGAAATACCAGGTTTCTCAACTATGGAATTCCCGTATGTACTATAAAATGAGATGGTATCATATGGCATCAAACTTGAGTCTCCTGTAAACAAGATACAGGTAGAGCATGATGTGCTCATTCAGTTTTTGGACAGACAGAAGTTTAAAAGGAGTCTCTTCATGAAGTTTGGATGCTTTAAAGCCCCAGGTTTGTCCATGTAACTGGATCTGTAAGCCTTTCAGTATAGCTATACATGTTGACGATGAGAGTCAAATAATTTGTATTGCTGATCAAAGTCATTTTTTCTTATATTGGTATACGTATAAGTCAATGTATTAGTATAAATACATAACTTATTTACAAATGCATGTGTGTATGTATTTATTTGGAGGGAGCAGGGCTGGGAAGTAACCTTTTGACTAGCAACACGCAAGGCTTGTCCCACAGGCAGTGGAATTGCATAAAGTTGCATTTAATATTGATTCATTGTTTCTGTAGTCAGCCCCTCATTTGTGTAGTATCTAGCAGCTGGATAAGAAATGCTGTGGTTTGTTTGGTTTTGAGTGAACCTGTTTATTGTACAAGTATGCTGATCCTCTATCAGCAAGCCAAACAACTGTGAATGTTTAACTTGTGCTTCTCTCTTGGTGGAGAGTGTTAACTTTTTTCTTTTCTGTCCATCTCTTGGCCTTTGGAAAGTGTTATGTTGTTTGTCCTCCAAAAATCTCGAATTTGTCTGTAATTATCTAAGTTCAGTTCTTATTCTAGGCCTGAGACTGAACTCTCCAGGGTAAAAATGTCAGAACAAGGAGAATAGATATGATTTCCTCATGTAGTTAATTTTAAGTGCAAGCTTGACTCAAATAGCTTCTGTTCTATGGCTAAGCATTGCTGTGTATTTGGAGTTTCACTCAACATTGCAAGAATTGTAGAATCCTGGATTAATGTTCGCTATTCTGTTACTTTTTTAGGCGTACCTGAATAAATTTAGAAGGCATACTTACAGCATTGTTGGCATTCTATTTGATCCTTTAAAAATGATACTAAGCATTTTATGTTAAAAAAGGAAAAAAATAGATGAATGTGAGAATTTGACCTTCCCCTAGAGGAGACTCTAAGTTTTGCAGCAAGCTGGGTTATTTCAGATAAAGATGTGGAAGCGAATTCTCAAGTTAAAATTCTCAAAGCTTTTTTGCTGCTGTTGTTTAAATGTTAATTGCCATACTATAACTATTTGCCTCTGATGGGAAATCCCTGGCCATCCTGCCATAAGTTAGCCAGGCAGAGCAACCTGATCTAATATCAAGGTTAGCTCTCCTTTGTTTTGAGGGATGATTTAGGTGACCTCCAAAGGTTCCTACTGACCTAAATTATTCTATGACTTAGTCTCCACTTAATTATGGTTAACTGCAAGTGTCTTGAGTTTCAGGGAACAAAAACTTAAAAACTGCAGTTAAGCCCTTTCCCACAGACTGGGGGAGGACTTTTGTTTTGACACCTTAACCAATTACCCAAAAGTGAGCATGGGTGTGTTTCTGGATTGCTTGTACTCTGGAAAGCAGTGCAATGATGTATTATGACTGCAAAGGAGTTACCACACTCTGCATTAATTTAACATAGATTTTACCTGTGTCCTGGAAGATTGATGGAGTGGCAGTGATCTATGAGAGGCAGTTCAAGTACTCAAGCACCTAACTGAAATGACATAATTTCTCCTGAGAATAACTATCTCAATTGCAGCAGGACAATATACCACATTAACTGAAAATGATGCCAAGTTAAACCTGGTTTATGGGTTTTTTCCTTCAAGTTCAGAAGCTTAAATGACCTTAAATAATTTTCATGCTTACCGATATAAGCATGCCTTTAACTGGCTTGAGTAAATTTGTTTTCAAGTCATCAACTGTAGTGATTAGTAATGGATTTAAATTACTAAGACCTTACTGACTTGATAACATCAGGTAATATCTTCCAGAAGAGCAAATCACATTTTGATTTTTTTCCCTTCTGTTTCCACAGTTGAACCACATTGTTTGCCAGTTTACCTAGTCATTAGGTAAATGGTACCCTAAATAAATGTAAAAGTAGCCCTTAGCTGTACTATTCCAGATAGAAATTGGATTTTTTTTTTATATCCAAGTAAATTCTCAGTCCCCAGACATCTGTATATAGATTTTTAAGGTTACAGTAGATCTATCATACTTCATGGTTTCTCTGTTCCTCCCAAAAGTCTACGTTGGCAACAAGGAAAGTCTTCCATCTGAGATTTCTTACTCTGAGAGGTCACTAGGCCAGGGAAGTGGGATGTTGAAAGGAGCGTCTAGACTCTTTTTAATACTAACTCCACTCAAAAGTTTTCTGGAGTCAAGATTTCTAACTATTTTAAGAATTTCTGAATTGAAGTAGACATTCCTACTTGCCTTTCCTATTTCTGTTGAAAAGAAGTTACTAACTTTTTATAAAAAGGAGACTGAGATAGAGCGTTGGCTGCATGTAAATGAAAGCAGATACTGTTCTGAATGCTGAAAAAAAGACAGTATAATATGAATAATCATATTCAAGTAGAGCTTGTTAGTGATTTGATTACCATACCTTACTGAAAGAACTACTGCATTTGTAATAGTATGCTAAGGTGCTCTGTTTTTAAATGCATTTCAGTGACTGTATTCCTCCTTTTTTCCAGAAATGTTATGAACAAAAACAGTACAAAAATGGACTCAAGTTCTGCAAGATGATCCTCTCTAACCCAAAATTCGCTGAACATGGAGGTAACTGCAGACTCAAAAGATTTTTTTTCATTTTTCCTCCTATCGTGAGCCTAAGCGTATCATCAGTCGATTCCATACTATTGAGAAAGGAAGGAGCGTGTTGCTGAGTATTATTCTGTCCTTATGACTGAATAATTACTCTGGATTTTCAGTCTTTGTGTGTTCACACCAAGCTTCCCACCCTAGTTCAGTCAATAATCCTGTGCGGTGGACTGATAAAGATCAAAATATACGGTGGAAGCACACTTCAGTGAAGCTTCCAAGTAAGTTGTCTTTCTGGATTTCTGGATCAGAATGCTAGTATGGTGTTTTCTGACATTCCTATTCAGTAGCAAGGCTAGCTTTCTTTTTAGTATAACATGAAGGTATTCTGCCAGTGAATTAAAAATTTTTTCAAGTTCATACTGTTAAATTTTCTGTACTGCACACCAAACTGCTACTTATAAGGAGCAAAGTTAAGTGTAATACTGTTGCTGTTAAGACTTGAAGCTGAAGACTGAATCCAGAGATTCTGTTCTGATAAATATTGCAGGAGACGGTACAGCAAAATGTTGCTTCTATTTGCATCTGTCCAAACTTAATCCTTAATAAGATACTCTAGTCTTACTGTATTACAGGGTTTCTGTTGCATGGTCCAGCCAATCTTTCCTTCTGATGCAGTACATTTTTCATGTTTGTCTACTGTTGAAGAAACCTCACACTGAGTGTGCATGTACTGTGTCAGTAAAATTATTTTCCTATTTGACATTGTCAAATCTTGGCAAAACGTTCTACTAATCGTTTCCATGCTTCCATCAGTCTGCTGGTTCTTTGTCTTCCTTACTTCCCTAGAGATACAAGTCCAGCTTTCTTGTTGCTTGAAAGCTAGAATGGCTTGTCCAGCTCTGACCTACATCTGTCTTTTCTGCTCTTGCTGTGTCTTAAACTTTTTCAGGACAACTAGCTGCCTTGGCAGTCCGCATACTACTTGGGCTCTGAGCCACTAATGGCACTTTTGGGAGCAAAGCCTGGAATGAACAGCTGAAGCAGAACTAAGCAGAACTAAGCCAATGAAATGATCTGATGGGAAGCTGCACTGTTGTCACACTTAGCTTCAGAGACAAGGAATGTGAAAAATTTAGTGAGAAGGTGACAAACAGATGGATTGCTGTGCCTGGACAGTTATCTCTCTGGTGTGGGAAGGTAGGAGTAGATTGCCCTCCTTCCCACAGTGGGGATAATCTTTTTCAAGCTTCCTGATATTATTTGGAATGTATCATTCTAGCTTTCTCTGTTCTTACAGTGTAGATGTAAGGCAATTTAGGAAAAAAAACCCAAGCCCACAAAAACCTTGGGTCGTTATTCCCGTTAGGTGAACTCCTACAGAACTTGGTGTTAAACAGATCCACCAATGAAACTTCAAATGGCTGTTATGGTTGACCTTGAGATGATGGGCTGTTACCATTAATACTGGGGAAGAGGTTGCAATTGGAGGAAAATCAGAGTACTGTGATGAAAATGTGACTAATAATCTTTTGGCAAGGGGAGACTGAACCTGCTTCCCTTGGTATTACTTGCAGAATGCGGGAAGTGGCAGAGTAATACCGATGTATTTGGAATCTTGTGCCTCTCAGAATGTTGATTAAAATGCTACTACTTTGAGAAGGTCTTTTACCTCCAAAATACTGTAGTAGGAACTAATGCTCCTCTTACAGGTTGCTTACAGTTGATAGTAGAGCTGACTGTGACAGAGATCCGGTTCTTATGGTGTGACACAACCTAATAGATTTTTTTCTTGCTCTGCCTAGCTGGAGTTTTAACAGACATTGAGAAGCTCTCTAAAATTGCTTCAGTTTACTCCCTTAAAGCCAGTTAATTTTTTTTAATGAAGTTTGTGTTGTCTGTGTTTGTCACATCTGCGTGATGTTCTACAGTGGTCTTTTTAAGACCAATTCCAATAAAGGAAATGCTTCCATATAGCATTCTTCAGCTGTGCTAGGCTGCTATCCTGATCTAAATTTATCATTTAATGGGGAACTTCACTGTTTTAACAACTTCAAAGGATATCTGTGCTGTGAAACTGGCATATGGGAAGTCAGAAACATAAGTATATGATATTTCTTACAGAGACGCTCGCGATGAAAGGATTGACCTTGAACTGCTTAGGGAAGAAGGAAGAAGCATATGAATTTGTTCGTAAAGGACTTCGTAATGATGTAAAGAGTCATGTCTGTATCCTTTGTAACACAAAACCTGATCTTTTTGCTATGAATTATCACTTCTGCATGTATGATTTTGTTGCTACATCAGTACGTACTTTTAAAGTACATAGTGTGGTCTGTGTAACTAAAGTCTAAAAGTATGTACAGTGAATATTATTTGGTAATCAAATACTTGAAACAAGGTTTTCTACAGTTCTGCAGAATCTTTAAGAAAAATGTGTTTTACTTTTTCTCACTTAGGAAAAAATCATTTACGATGATTACTTTCTGCAGAGAATAGGTACAGCTTGTAAAATCTGGCCTTTTCTAAAGTTTTCTTCTCTCTTAAAAAGGTTTAAGAAATACAATCTAGAGGTGCTCTGAAAGTATCTATTTTGCCACTAAATTTTAGATAATGATTTATGTCTACTGGCTTGATGACTACTACTCTGTTCTAAGCTTATTTTACAAAAGTTTATACCTGTGAAATACTTAACAGCTACGCAAGAGCTTTGAGAGTAGCTGTCATCTGTTTAAGCCACAGGTAGGAGGTTACTTCAGGCTTGCACGGAATGCCTTACTTGTTCTGTATGCATTTGAGTTGCATGTTAAGGGGCAAATTTCCTATTAAATATTTAAGTTTTTAACATTAAAAAAAAACTTCCTTTACTATGACAGTTGAAAGAAACCATTCCTGATGACCATCTAGTTAAGACAAAGGGATGGCTGTTTACATCATCTCTATACTAAATATCCAGGGAGCTTGTGTCTGGGGGAAACCTCTAAGTGTATGGAGGTTATCAGAGTTACTAGAGGTATGCCATGGAACAATCAAAGGTACTTTGTAACTTTTTGTTCTTGACAGCTCAACAGCCAAGGAATGCTAGAGCAACTTAGATGTACCTGTAAGAAGTCTTGCACCTTAAATCAGGGAGCAAAAGAATCTAGGCAAGTTAGTGGAGAGTTTTGGGGGAATTCTGATTCATGAACAAAATTCCATAGTGGGATTTATCAGCATCACTAACTACTATCTGCAGTTCATGCTGACTCAGACTGTCTAGAAGACTTCCTTACAAATGCTAGAGGGATCTGTGCTTTTTCAGATCTAATTTAGGGGATGATGTGGTCAAAGGGACCCTCTTCCTGGATGAGTTTTTAACTGAAAAAAGGTGGGTTTTTAAATGAGTTTTAGTGGATTTCATCACTGTTTTACTGACTTGTTAAACTTACCTTTCCTTAAGAAGACTTAAAGGATTTTTGTCTTCTGAATTCAGAGGAAGTGTAAACTCATCTAAATCCTATTAGGCACAAATGTTTGGGATTTTTTAAGCTACATCCATAGAACTAGCTCTGACAAAGCAAGAAGCTCCAACTTTTTGCATTCAAGTGTATTGTTACAGCTCTACAGAGAATCCCCTTGAGTAATCTGTCTCTGCAGAATTACTTCTCTAGTAAGCATGAGCTAGCTGATACTGAATTAATTCTACAGTGGACATCAGGTTTGTCACAGTACTTTCAGTTGTCACTTCTTGCTAAGTTCTAAAGAAATAGCAATTCTGTTTTATTATTACCACAGTTTAAGAGCACCTGATGTGCTGTCATAATATCACTACCCAAATATTTGAATCTTTCCTGATGGTGGGGCTCCAGTACATGGGAAGAGTCAAGGCTAGGAGAATATATATTTTACCACTTGAGAAACTGAGATTTGAGGCTGAGCTTTTTAATAGAGGTTCCTTCTACATCCTTTCTATTTCAGTTCAGTAGTGTAAGAACTCTTAAATATTTTGACTATTAGCAATATGTGTTATTTGTGCCATATTAATTGAAAGCAGGTGAAGGATGCATATACCTCTCCCCAAGATTTGCTGTGTTTTGCTCCTTCGGGGTCTCATGGGAGAGTACTTTTGAGCCAATTCTAATTTGAAATTCCAAGTAAGTTCAGATTTACTGCTGTGGAAGATGTTGCCTCCATGAGCTACTAGTAATCTGGAGTGGCAAAAGGTAGATCATGTCAAGTAATCTTTTTCCTTTAGTATGACTCTTGGAGAGTGATGTAAACACACGGTGTAATGTGTTGCTATGACATATGTTGGTTTCCTGCTTTGAATTCTGAATCTTTCCAGGATAAAAAAGGATGTTTGAGATAAAAGCCTGTTCAAATGATACACTGCTGATGGAAATCTGAGATGCTGAGAATGTGACAAAGACTTCTGACACACAGAAATGCTAAGATTTCCTTTTGTCACTGCATAAGTGTAGCTCTGTGTTTATCCCTTACTGTAAAATCTGGAGAGTAATTGAGGTTGCAGATAGGCAAGTGAGAAAAAGTAAAACTTGTACACCAATTGTATTGCTACAATGAGACAGTCCTACTGTAATTACAGTAGTATGTTTTAAACAATATGTCTCTAAGAACTCTTCTGTGTCTTGTGGAGTTCGGTTCATTCAGTTTGTATAACAATGTTTGGGGGGCATTACAAGTGTGACTTAACAGAAGACTTTTAAATTAGACTTTATTACTTATTTGGAAGCATTTCATATTTTAAAACGTGTCGGTAAAGTCTGGCTGCAATAATCAAGCTTAATTTATAAGAGTGCTGATCTTCAAGGAAAATGTCAAGTTGTTTGGTCTGTAACACAAATGCACTGCAGTTACTTTGTGAAAATTGTGAATGTATCTTCCTTAACGTGTGTTAGGTTGGCATGTCTATGGTCTTTTACAACGTTCTGATAAGAAATACGATGAAGCCATCAAGTGTTACCGGAATGCACTCAAACTAGATAAAGATAATCTACAGATCTTGAGAGATCTCTCTCTGTTGCAGATTCAGATGAGGGATTTAGAAGGATATAGAGTAAGTATTCTGTTTGAATTTCTATTTATTGCTGTTAGCATTCTTTCGTTGTTCTCTTCCATTATTAAGTCTTTTACTGGTAGTAATTCTATTGCTACTTTGCTGTTTCAAAAATATTTTAAGTGCTTGTTTAGGAAAGTATGAAAACACTGCAGCAGAGCTCCGTATAATGTTGAGAACAGAACTAGAATTACAGTTATTCTGTACAATTTGATTTGTGGGTCACCTTGTGAAACTCTAGTTCTCAACTCGTTTTTCACTAAAATAATGAAAATAAAACGGATAAAATTTGTTAAGTGGGAGTACTTACTGTGCCATTGTGACATACTGCAAATAGTGTTTTGGGTGTGTATACTGAAGGTGTTTTTTGTGAGAAATAAACTATCATGTTTCTTTGAATAAGTGGGAAACTTATCCCATGATGACTGATTTCTTGAATCCCAATACTGATTTTATCATAAATAAAACCTTAAAATTTGTCTAAAGACAGAGTTAGTAGTTCTGAAATGGCTGAACTGATTTGGCTGTGAAAGGAAAGTCCTGCTTTTCTTCCATCTTCTATTTCATTTGAAATAAGACTGGATTGTGAGCTTCAGCACTAGTTGGTCTCCTTCACTGACCATGTTGAATTTGCTGATGCAAGAGAAGGGAATGACTGACTTAAGAATGTAGTTTGACTCAGGAAGAAGATCTCAGAAGTACTGCAGCAGTGTAAATATGAGGACTTTGTGCCTGGGCATGAAGAAAGTAGGACTGCTCTTTGAGTGGCAGTGAACTCATGCTTTCCAATTGGAGCTCCTCTCTGGGATTTCAAAGCTCTGTCTTTGGAAATAATTTAGGCACTTAAGAGATACTCTTGACACCTTTTGTGCACCAGCAAAAATTTTATGCTTTGTGCCGTGGCTCATGTATTTAGAATGTAGCCCTCAGATTTATGTGATGGAAACATACTGCTTTTCCCCATGCTGTTAGAATTTCAAAAATTACCTAGGGCTTTTAAAATGTTAATTACAGTGATGGTAAATAATGATAAAGATAAGTAACTATTTTTTTTAGTATCTCTGTTTTTAAATTGCTTTTTTCTATTGAAGGAGACAAGATACCAGCTACTGCAGCTGCGCCCCACACAACGGGCTTCCTGGATTGGATATGCCATTGCATACCACTTACTAAAAGATTATGATATGGCCTTAAAACTGCTTGAAGAGTTTAGGAAAACCCAACAGGTAAGACTTCCTGTTCTGGAAAGAACACTTCCTGTAGAAGAGACAGAATCTGAGGAATTAGTTCTTTGTAATTAGGAGGAACTAATTAGGAACTAGTGAAGAATTTATTTGCAGAGCTTTCCACTTTGAGTGGGAAGACTTCCAGGAGTTGAGCAGCTGATGCTAATTGTACAGGAATAACTTTTTTTTTCCCCTTGCATTAGGCTGTTAGGGTTGAGTATATAAGGGTAGACTGATGTGGAATAACTGAGAACGTAATGCTTGTGAGTCTTGTAGCTAAAGAAAACCTGTGATGATCCTATACCTTTACAGTAGGTAAAACTTCAGAAGATACTGTTTAGTGTTGGATGTACTCATTTGCCCTTCTCTCCTGCTATAGCCTGGATGCCATTACATCTCTACAAAGAATGTTAAAAGACACTATTTCATTGCACTTCATGCATCTGTATATTATGCACTTAAAATCAGTGCTTGGTGTCAAAGTAACATGAAAGCATAGTTGAAAATTCTTTTTTTTTTTTGAGAAGATTTGGTGTTACTGAAGCTTTAAGTAAATCAAATGGGAGGATGCTAAAATCAGAGTATAACCTTGTTTGAGAGACCTTTCCCTTGTTCTGTTGTTAGTAACTGAGAACTATAATGTCTGAATTAACAGAACAGAGTGGATGTGTTGATTGTTCTGTAGCATGGGAAGAAAAACTGTATTTATAGATGAATTCACCTTGGGAGGTGTGCTGGAAGTATCATGTGCAGGAACCAAGATATTGCTTGACCTATAGATTGTGGGGTTTTTAAAGAAAAATCTCACATCCTTTCTGAGAGAACTGCATTTGAGATCTTATACAGCCAGAATGCAGCTAACTGTAAAAAAAAAAAAAAAAAAAAAAAAAAAAAAAAAAAAAAAAAAAAAAAAAAAAATTGCTAGGAGGGACTAGTGTTTGTGTCTTAATCGTGTATCATGGTCAAACAAAGGATGTTGCAAGCCAGGGGTTTATAGCTTGATTTTTCAAAAGAGCTCTAACTTCAGTGTTGAGTAAGAACAGTAAGTTTAAATGAAAAAGTGGTCATCTTTTATGAGTATTTGACAGCCAAAAAGTCATGGCTCTTGACTGACTCAGCAGAGCCCAATCTGAGTTCAGTGTCTAAATGACTGTTGGAATGAGAAAGAATATATAATAGACAGAAAAACTGCAGAATAATTTGAGCTCTTTAAAGGACTAAGAGGGCTTAACAGTGGTTTTGACCCCTTGGAGAGAATGAAAGTGATGCTGTTAATGTTGTCTTTTCTAAAAGGTTGTGTGTAAATATGCTTGTTTGAGGGCAGTCCTGGTGAAACTCTTCGCTCTGGTAACTAAGCCAGATTTAAATACTGTCTGCCATAGATGAGCATACTAAATCAGTGGAGTGCAAGTTACCATGATCTTAAATCTCACCTTAAAAGAGAGAAATCATTAAAAGGTCTCAAGCACTGATGCTGTTTTCTGTCAAACTGGAAATATTTGGGAAATTTCCATAAATAGGAAAATGTTTTATACTTGAACAATAAGCTGTTTAACTGTTGCTTAAGTATAGTATGTTACAGGCAAATGGTGGGAAAGCTGGTTAAGCATTAAAGGACAGAAATATGCTAGAAATGTTGGACAGCATGAGTTTATAGGAAATTAGTCATGTCAGGCTTTTCCTCTTTTTTGAAACTGGTAGAGACAGTTAAGTGGTATAATGTGTTTTCTCTCTCAAAACACTGAAAATAAGGATGACCATGTTAGTTTAATTTCTCTTGGAAATAGTGTCTTATGCTTTGCTGTGCTAGCTCCCTGAGGGGTGCAGGCCCTTGTTAGAGCCCCAGCCACTGGAAGACAGAATCAATGTGTTGGGCCCAGAGCAGTCAGGAGAGGCCAAGCAAACTCACAGCTCACTTCTGCCACACTTGGACTCCTTCACAGCAGTCCCCAAATGTACTGTTCATGTGGTCTCTGGGTATTTTACAGTCCTGCACTTAGAATGCTTGAGTTCAGGATACTCCTTTGATATTTGAGGATGTACACTTCTTGCTTACTTTACTTTCCAAATTTCCCCTCTTGCCCTGTATTTTATATTCACTCCAACTCAATAGGTGAGCTTTTGTGACTGACATGATAGGATACTTCATGTGACTGTGATAAAAGGGTGGTGGTGTTCAAGGTTTAAAAGGAGAATTGAAACACTGAAGGATTTCCAAGTCCCTAGTGAATGGGAGTCTTCAACAAACTAATGTTTTCAAGAAACTTTATGGCAATCTGTATTAGGCCTGATACTGTTTACCATTATTGCTAATGAATAAAGTAGTAAATGTAACATGTTATGTAAAACGCTGCTGTTGTAATGATCAGTAAATAATAGTGATGTAGGGGGATCATATTCATTTACTTGGATTATTCAGACAACTCGATCCGTTCAGATGTGAATTAACATAGCCAAAACCGAGCAGTAAAACTAAGAGAAAGATAAAGGAACTGTCATTTTAGTGATTGTAGGTGAGTATCTGAAGATGCAGTATTACAAAATAATGGAGCTAATCTTAACTACAAGGTGTTGCCAAAACCAGAAGTTTGACTTTCCTGTGTGCTCCCACTACTTCCTTGTGCAGCACTGGTTGACTCGTGGAGGGCTGGTTCAGGAAGCCAAAATGACAGAAAAATAATCACTCTTTTGAAGGATTGATTGGCTGAACTGAACAACTGTGAGGTGAGAGGGGAAAGAGTAAGGGGAATAATAGAGGGAAGTGAACTGCTTTTGCTGATCCAGGCTGCAGTTACATTGACTTAGCTTATTATAAAATTGTCCCTCAGGGCAGGCTTATGGGTGAAAAGTGAAAAAACACTCTTCTTAGAAGCAGCAGCGATTTTTTTTTTCTATAGAGCACTGATTACTGAGAGATCAAGATTACTGATGACCCTGTTATTAGAAAGTTAGAAAATGAAAAGAGGTATTCTCTTTGTTTACTCTCAGAAAAAAAACTTAGGTGTTTCTAGTGCAGTTTATATACTGATTTGGGGAAGAATGATAGCTAGGAAGATTGCTTAGTTGGGAAAGTAAAGGAAAAAGTACTGGCAGGGAGTTGAGCACCAAGTTCAAGTGATAAATCACTTTTTATCACTGACAGTTTTATTCTAATGGCCAAATCATCATTCGAAATGGTGAGTTTTCTGTCTTGTAGTGTGTCCAGGTCAATGCTGCCTGACATCTGAAAGCTGTAAATTAGCCAGATGCACAATATTTCAGTCAAAACCAAGTTACGAGGTTGAATGCAGACATCACTGCAGGAAAGACGGCAGCCTGTGCTGTCCAAGTTAAAACAAATAATTTGTCACTTTATAATTTAACTTTTGGGAACCAAGGTGCAAAACAACTATGCATTTTGTTTTACTGCTGTATCTCCCATTTTTCCTTTCTTCTTTTCCAGAAAAAAAAAAAATTCTTAATTTTTATTTTATTCTTAATTCCTACATCAGGCCCACAATTACAGATATGGAGAGAAAACCTCTGGAGTTTTGGGGTCTGCTCTTAGGTATGTTTTGGCTGCATCTTGTCACATTCTTTCAGTGACAGTTATGTTAGGGCATCTTCAGTTGTAAAGTTGATTCTTTTATTGGTCCAGGAGAGCAAGACGTTTATTCTGAAACAGCAAAATTGAGTTTGAGAGAAAGTTGGACATCTCATGTACAAGAACCATAACTCTTCTGGGGGGAGGGAGGAGTAAAGATGTATTATATAGCAATAACAATGGCATGGAAAAAAACTTCTTATAGACTATCTTGTTCTTTATATGACAACCTGATTTTTCAGATGAAGTACAGAGGTCATAAGCCGCTTGCCTTCTGATGAATTGCATGTTTAAATCATCATTAACCTGATGAGACTTCAAAATCTTTCTAAAACTGAACTTTTATTAAAACTACTTTTAAAATGGCTCTGGGAGTGGAAGTAAACACAGTCTTTCTGGTGGATCTTCCCTATATGTAAGAGCTCATTTGATTTTTTTTTTTTGGTCTTTTGTAATTTCTTTTTAGTTCTGCCAAGCCAGAAGAGCTATGAGAAGGTTAATTGATATGTTTCTTGTCTCATATTTTCTTAAAGTTTGTTGGAGAAACCTTTTTTGAAGGCCTAAAACCATTTTATGATGTACCGAAAGGCTGTGCTACTTGTGGAATTTAGATATGTGTCTTGTCTTGAAGGGGAGGATATTTTTATGGGTGAAGTGAAGGAGAAAGAATTAAATAGGTGCTCTGCAGTTTCAGTTCTGTGGTGCTGCAGTAAGGATAAGCAGGAAGACATGCTTAAATGGTTAACCCTTGTTGCAGGTGTCGATTCTGTGAAAGTTAAAAATGTCTTCCAGGTAACAATGTGGTTTTTATTAATGACTTCCCGTGTTTAATATGGATAAAAATCGAGCAAAGACGGAAACAAAACGGAGCTGCAGATAGAGGAAACAAGCTTTAAAAAATGGGTAGGATTTCATGCTACCTGCTGCCTTTAGTATGTGTTCTAGTCTTGTTCCATTAGCCATCATTTGCCATAATACTTTAATAGATACTAAAAAATACTTGAATACTGTTATTTTTATCCTCAAAACTGATGTTCATTGTCAGATATAGACTTCTTCAAAATATTTTTAGTTCTGCTGTCTTTCAGAACATTTCTATGTAAAAGGGATCTTCCTTCTAAAAATACACAGTACTATAAAAGCTGCCTCTAAACATTCAAAGAGTGTGTAAACAGAAATCTGTACTTAAGGAAGGGCTGGAAGTAGTGGTTTAGGACAAGATTCTTTTAATGTGAATGTTCATTTCAACCAGTTTAATGTTTTGGGGATTTTTTTTTTTTGTTTATTGAACTACTTGGTTCTTTAAAGAATACAGAGGAAAAGCTTTACTCAGGGAACAGAAAAATAATATTAAGTCATTTGGTGACCAATGTGATTTCGAAGTGTTGCTTAGGAAAAAATAAAGTATGTAGTGTCATGGGAAAGAAAATAATGAACATTTATCAAGCTCAACTGCTTCATATCTATTTTTATTATTTAAAAAAATCATGTAGATTATAACTCTCTTACGATTTAGGCAGTATATTTCACATAGTAAACTGTTGTATAGATGTGCTGGGCATTGTCTGCAGTCTTCTGCATTTGATCTCTGGAGTTCCTGCAATTTACTTGTAATTGAAGTAGCTTCTGTCTGTATTAGTGAAGAGCATTTAGTATGAAATTATGGCAAATCTCTGGGAAGACCTCTCGTTGCCTAAATACATGTTGGAGTTATCCCTAGAAAGGAATACTTTTGAATGTTATACTTTTTCAGTGGCTGATGCATCACTAGGTGATCCACTAGTTGTACTATATCCTGTAGACAAAGCCCTAAGTATGCAACTTGCAGCAGACCTCAAATAATTGTGTTGCTTGAAAACACTCCTTGCATGCTTGTGGACTGTGCTTTCCTGGAGATCGAAGTGTAGAACAGAGAACACTTGGTCAGAGGGAAATAGTGTGAGTTTCCTGTCTGAAAAGTTCTAATTGTCAAGGTATGGCCAGTATTTGGGTGATTCATTGCTCTTGGAAATAGTTTGATCCAGAATTTTTGGATGCTGAAAATGAGTATTTTGATATCCCAGCAATCTCCTATGGAGCTTATGTACCCTACAACAATTTTGACCCAAGTCCTTCAGAAAGAAAAGATTAGAGTTCTTTGCAAATTTTATTGAATTGTATGAGGAGGCAAGGATTTTGTTTTTAATTAGCTCGCCACATTGGTAGAGAAAAGAGAAATACAGGAGTTCTTTTGAACTGTTCTCTAACGGAAGTTATACTGAATGAATGTAATTTGACTGTGAATAATGGGAGTTATAAATTTTAAGTGTTTGAATGGGTATATAAATAAACCTGATATGCTGTAGCCTCAATCTTGTGTTCTGTAATATTACATACAGTTGAGGTACAGGTAAACGTTAACTAACCTATTGCTTTTTTTTCCCCCCCCAGATTCCTCCTAATAAAATAGATTATGAATATAGTGAACTGATTTTATATCAAAATCAAGTGATGAGAGAGGCAGATCTATTTCAGGAGTCTTTAGAACATATAGA
>JAAGAY010136080.1:0-20047 GCA_011801015.1 Ardeotis arabs
ACAACAGGGCCTACTGAACAGCCTCTCCCCATCTTTCCTGTAGGCCCCCTTGAGGTACTGGAAGACCGCTATCAGGTCTTCCCGGAGCCTCCTCTTCTCCAGGCTGAACAGCCCCAACTCTCTCAGCCTGTCAATAATATTAGCTACTGCAAAAAAGCAGCAGGTTCTGCATGCTTTGTCAAGGGCCCGACTTCTAAGAATCTTGGTAAAAAATGTGAAATTGTAACCATACCAGAGAGATATGGAAAGCTATAGGTAATTCAGTCAAAAACAGGTTTACTGACAATCTAAAACAGTTAATGTTATACCCTCCCTCCAGGAACCATACAGTCCCATGCATTTGGAGAACATGAATAGTCATTATTTGTTTCTCAAAAAGATTTAATCTATTTTAGAAATGGAAGCATGAAACCCACTAATGTTATTATGTATGTCACTATCAGACTTTTCAAAATCGTTGAGGAAAGGAAGCCAATACTATAAAGGGATGGTGATTGTTTTGAAGACTGGAGGCCAAATAAAGAACATCTTGTTGTTCTGCTGGCATGAAGGCAAATCAAAAGAAATGCAAAGACAATATGCCTGAAAAGCCAAAGGCTTCAAATAATGGAATTGAATGTCTTAAACACAAAATATAGTAAATTGCTAAACTATAGGGCAACTAAAATAATGTATATGAAAAAATGTATAGATATGCAATAAAATATTTATGAAGCTAGTGGCTATGAATGTAACAAAAAGTCCTAATCCTTCTTGAAAGTAACCTAACTCACAGAGAATTACAGATCACTATTAAGGATGAGTCTGACTGGCTTTTCAGAGACATAGTTCAAAGGAGGTCTTGTTGCATCTGCAGATGGAAAACTCAGTGTGAACAAAAGCCTCTGGGCAAAATGCTCCTTCTATTACCTTAGCACTATTGTAATACAGTCTTAAGCTCTTTGCAGTAAATGAATGATTCTAACACTTAACTTAGTTGGAAGCACTCGTTTAAAACAGTGCTAAGTCCTAGCACAGCTTGAGACGCTTCAGTAAGAAAATAAAATCTACAGTATGCCTTCACTGCTGGGTTATTTCTAACTCTTGAGGGCAGAAATTTCCATCAGAAAGTTGGTGCAGGAGAAAGGGCAGGACCACATCAGACTCTTCTTACTATGGTATTTGAGTTTTTACTTGTGCTTACAAGCCAAAATTTCAAAAGTTCCAAGCAAAGAGTAACTTTATAGTAAAGATGATCCCCAAGTGTGATCTGTATCAAGTGCATCTGCCCAACAGCTTGGTTTGCCCCCTGTTATGTGTTTGATTCTTGGTCCCTGGCCATGGACTCACACACTACCTTCATGCCGCCATGCTCACTGGCTCCCTTTCAGATGAGCCCATTTGGTATCTTCAAAACGATATTGCTGAGAACTACTTATTGCACTAAGAGATCACATGAACTTCAGGTCAGAAAATGTGAGTAGCAGGTGGAGAAAGAGCATAGGGCTTTGCAGAAATGCTTAGCTCTCCCAAAAACATCTGACAGAAGCAAGAAAAAGATGTTTGCACAGTCAAATTACTAAAAGATGGAAGGAATCAACATCTAGTCCTATATTTACTTTATTTGTGATTTTTCCCTTACGCAAGAAGCACCCAGGCTTATAAATTAATGTTGAGAAATGGAACAAATGCACAAATAGTTGTTGCTAGATGCTCTAGGCTTGATATTGTGAGCTGCTTTGCGCCTTCAGAGCTTACTGAAGTCTTGAGGAACTGAGGCTCTCGCACTGAAGGGGAGCGAACATCTAGCACGATCAGACTGTTGGTACTGCCTCCAGGGAGCATAGATTTCCAGAGCAAGAAGTAAACTCTCGTTACCTCTCTTTTTATTCCCAGCTTCCATTTTGTTGAAGGGATAAGGCAGGCTCAAAAGACCTTACTCATTTCCATAGTACTATATAAAAATAAGGCCAATGAATAATGGAACTGCTCACCCAGCTCCATAAGACTGTGATGGATAGCACATATCCGTTTAGGAGATGTGAGCTGTTGAAGAAACAGACACAGGGAAAAACATAATAAAAAGATAGATCACCTTTGAAATACACCTGCTAGCTTTGCCTGCAGATAAAGTAGAAAAATAAGGATTATTTCCCCCTTGTCTGTAAAAGTGATGAGACATCAGGCATGTTTTCTTTCACTTGTAAAACTTTTCAGGTGTTTCTCCCAGCTGCCATGCTGGGAGACACAGAGATGGGCTGCAGCTCTCATGTTCACGTTAACATAATGAGTGTGCAATTGAAGCTCCTCCACCCCTGATCTAGACCTCTTGCTCTGCAAAGGAGCAGTTTGCATGGACTTCCATGGACATTACTTGTCCTCTGGTATTTCTCTTATACAAACAGACCTTTTTTCCAAATAGTCTCACAATTAAGACCAGGTTTTCAAAAGTCTGCAGCATCTAGCAGCTCCCACTGTACAGTATGTGGCTGGATAGAAAGCTACATTAGAGAAGCTGAAGCTGCTTTTAAAAGCTCCAATGGCAGATCTTGAGGTCATTTGAAACCCCACCTGCAGTACTGTGTCCAGTTCTGGAGCCCCCAACATAAGAAGGACTAGGGGTAATGGTTTCAAGATAGAGGGAGGTAGATTCAGATTAGATATTAGGAAAAATTTTTTTCCAATGAGGGTGGTAGAACACTGGCACAGGTTGCCCAGAGGGGTGGTTGATGTCCCATCCCTGGAAACATTCAAGGCCAGGTTGGATGGGGCTCTGAGCAACCTGATCTGGTTGATGTCCCTGCTCCTTGCAGGAGGGTTGGACTAGATGGCCTTAAAGGTGCCTTCTGACCCAAACCATTCTATGATTCTATGACTCTAGGATGAGGCCCCGCTTATACTTATTTCCAATTGGAATATAAACCGTACACCCCATGAAGAGGCCAGTATAAAGTTTGTATATCAGGTCAACCCCATCAAAATCCCATTACTTTTTGGGACAGCTCGTGGCATAGCCGTGTTTTTATCCTCCATGAGCCCGACTATTTTTTGTGCTTTGAAGCGAACTTCACAATGGGACTTCTAGCATTGATTTCAATGTGCTCAGGATGCAACCCAGTTTCTCTAAGAGGAGATGAATAAAATCTTAAAGCCTGTTGTGCTGTTTAAAATAACAGTCTGTTTAAACAAAGAATGCAGCATTTTGTTTGTAGGTAGAAGAATGCAGCTAGAAACATTGGTTTTTTTCTTCAGCTGAAGATTTTTCAAGATATAATAATTTGTCTTCTCACTGCAGCAGGATGCTCTTTTGATAGAATTAATTTTAAATAAGCTTCCAGCTTTTCATAGTTCAGTGCACTAATTACTTCCACACAACACAAACGCAAGATGACGCTTCTTACACACAGGGTCGCGGGGATGCTAGAGCCAGGGAAACGCGGCAAGCGGAGTTACGACACAGTGTATAATTTGTTTATTTTCTTTTACCCAAAGAGGTACAAAAGCACATTCAGGCTAAATGCTGAAATGCTAGATAAGGATATAAACCTGCAGGAAAGAGATACACATAACGAAGGATCTTTTGTTCTTTTAATGTTAGAGCACAGAAGGAATATATAGCTGTTTCATATCGTTAGCCAAGAATGTCCTTAAAGGCTAGCAGTGGGCCAACACAGCTAGAATCATCTGAGAATATTTGAGTAATCTATTTTATGATTAACAACAAAGAGAATCAAGACAATATGTAAAGTTTGGAGGTTTTTTAAAAAAAGATTCATTCAGCACAACGTTTATTTTTAGGGAAATCTATTTTACAAATACATCATTTGTTCATTATGTAAGATAAATTATCCAAGATATCTTCACAATTTAACTTGCTCCAATTCAATATAAGATGTTTTTAAAATTATTATTTAAATCAATATCAATTCTGTGCAAGCTATAGGCTGGAAATTAGAGAATGAGGGAAAAATAATTTTAAAATATTTTTTAAATAATTTTCTATTGAAAAAGTAGGACTGGACCCTGTATATATCCTTGGTTTTCTTCAACTTTACTTCCCCACTAGCCTCAGGGAAGGAACAGCTGAGAAGGAGAGCTGCATCTCAGTCAGAAAGCTCTCAAATCATAGCGCTAAGATTGAAACGCTGCAGTGCTCTGTATGTTAACTATGCTGGAAATGTTGGTTGGCAGATCCTCCACAAGCCCGTGTTAACTCCTTATGTTAATTTCAACATTTTGCTTGCTAAGCATCTATAAATCAATTCCCAAACTCCTTCCTGTGCCCATGTAATAAGGCTATTTAATAGATTGCTATGCTCTAGTATACATACCAGCTACTCAGAAGGAGTATTAAATCAGCGAGCTTGATCTCCATTCTGAATTTAGATTAATCTGCCACTCACTTGTCCTGCAATGCCCTTCTCTTCCAGTTTAACAGCTTTTTCCTCTCTTGAGAAATCCTGGTCTGGGAGACACCTCATCTAGATTTCAATGTTTAAAAGTCAGGACTCTAATTTAAGCTAGAGTCCTAGGCCTCCTCTATAGTCAGTAGAAAGACAGGCTTCCTTGGTGGTAACTGGTTTTGGACAGGTTTAATCATCCTTTGGAAGCAGTTTTTCCTCTGCACCAGCGTTTGAGGGGATCGGAATTGTGGACTATGTGCTCCTAATGTTGCAGGCAAAAGTCAGGTCAACTGCATATGGGTCATTGGCTCCATAATGGGGTATAAACTCACTGTAATTACTTAACGGCCTTCAGAAAGAGAATCATTAGGACCAAGATTTATAGTAAGAGTCAGCAGGCAGCTTTGCAGCTGGGTGGGAGAGAAGATAAAATTCCTTCAGGTGGTGGTGGCAGAGATAGCTAGGCTTGTTCTCTAGTTGTATAAATTTTGGGGAACTGAAACTTTTATTAAAAGAAAGAGAAACAGAAAGAAGGAAGATCCCCAATAGTATACTCAGTCTGAGTGCTGCAGACCAGTGTTTCCAGCCTGCTCTGCTTGACTTGGATCAACTACAGAGACATTTCCACCTTAACGGCCTATGATTTTCTCTTCGTCTTGGACTGGAAATGTCATCTTGGACTTGCAAAACCTTTTCATTTTTTTTTTAATTTTTTCTAATAGGTATATTGCATTTCAAATAAAGCTTTCAAAATTGCTACAACCCTGACAAGTTCTCATGAGGATATTCCTATACCCTCGGTATGTGAGTTAATCCAAACCACAGCCTCACACAGAGTTCCTGCTGAGCTGTTTCACACCAGAAATCTTAGCTGGCCAACCAAACAGTGAGATGTGCACTTTGCCTCTTTCAAGTGGGAAGACGGGGAAGTTCCCCTGCAGAGCAACACACAACCATACAGATTCCCTACAGGCTTCCCACTTCCCGTTTGTTCTGAGCTAAATGCTATTAACACTATCTCATGCTAAATAAATAAAAGCTTTGGCACTTTACACTTAAGGATGTCTTGGCCTGAAGCATCTCTCACAATTTAGATATTACACTCCAAGCAAATAACCATACACCAAGACATGCTCTCCAAGATGAGACAAAGGAATATTTCACAGGGACTGGTGCAAAGCTTACATTTGCTGTTGTCTCACGTCTGAAAATTGCCCAGCAATGCACGTGCACATCTGACTGGTGCGGAGATAATCACACAAACAATCCAAAATCCATGGATGATGGAAATGCCTTTAACATCCCTGAAAGGTATGCACATTGATTTTCATACAGTCACTTTTAGTTGTATGTTTGAGTAGTTACCTGTATAAGTATGTGGGAGAATAATCATTAGCGACTGCTAGGAAAGTAACTTCAATCAAGAGGTAAAATCCTGCCTTTATTTTCCTTCTGTTAATGAGTATCTACACCACAGAGCCATTCAGGCAAAGCTTTTCAGCTTCTTCCTTTTCAGGATGTAGTCCTTAAGCTTTTGGTGATTCAACAAAATGAAACTATTTTATGCAAATATCTTTACTTCTTCCATGCTTTCAACAAAAAATGAACAAACAGTATGTTTTTTAGAAGTGTAAAGGCATCATTTTAATTTCTTTTGATCTTTGGAGAAATATCAAAGCATTCCTTATTATATTAATCTAGATAATTATTTTACAAATGACAAAACAAGGTGCCTGGATGAAGTTCTCTTGTTACTTCTAGAATTGTATACTTTGCAAAAATATTTTAGTGAGAAACTGCAAAATTTCACGTCTTCTTTCAGTTCAGAACACAAGTGTCAGAGTTCTCCAGGAGCAAGAATTCTGGATTCCACTAAACCGAATTAAGCAGTGCCACCTCTCCACTGAGGCAAAGAGCCAGCACTCTACAGACGCTACTATAGACTTCAGTGTACATACTCTAGGTACGTAGTGCACACTCTATATACCCTAAACCTTTTTGACTTGAAGTCTAACCCAGTGGCTCTGCCAGCTCCAGATTTAACACCTTCCTTCTCATTCTGGGAACTATGGGAAGTACTTTTTAAATTGCTGTTAACAACTACACAGCATACGTTATGCTATGGAATAATGAGGAAAAAATTCTTTCCGTGAACTGGCATTGCTGCCTCCGCTTTCCCCTGCCATTACAAAAGAGAACTGAAAATCACAGCATTCATTTCAAAGAAGAGATAACTGGAACTCCTTATTTCCTCCCCATATTGCAGTATAAAAGTCTGAAGAGGTCTCAGTTAAGAACCTAGATAGGAACTGAATATATTAAACAGAACATATAAAAAAAATAAACCGGTCATCAGAATGCCTTCAAAGCAGAAAAATCAGTAGTCTAAAAACCCACAAATAACTGAAATTCTCACTCCATAAATCTTGAATTAGGTTAAACCATGGTGAATTGCGTTGCCTTCTGGCACTAAGCCCCTCTAATTACTCCAATCCTCACTCAGGGAGTGGTAAGGCTTAGTATTACCATCCAGTCAGTCCTGCATCAGCCATACAGAAGCCACAACTAAATTAGACCTTGAAACACGGCTTTTTGTTCCCTTTTATACTGCTGGAGTCCTTGTCAACTTAAATTACATGTGAATCAACACAAAGTCTTAAAGACATAGCCGCCAGTAAAAACTTTTCAGCATGAGAAGGATTAATCCCAGATAGTAATTAACACTCTAAGAATTAAATGCAACTATAAAATTATATAAATCATAATAAACAAATTCATTAGTACTTATTTTCTTTTTTTTGTTGTAAAGATTAATCAAGGGTCATAACACTGGAGGTGGCAGGATTCCCGTGATTACAACTCTGCCATGCAGTTACCTTACTGTGCCATTTATTTCCCTTTTCCTACATGGCCCTTAAGGAAGAATGAGCAATCTCTTTAACATCAGAGTGATATTCCAGAGCAAAACACAGCAAAATCTACATGAAATGAAACTCAGTGTTACAGTGAATCCCAAATTCTGAACTATTTTTATACGTTTGCAAAAAAAAAACCTCCCCAACAATCTTATCTGTCGTCTTTGAAATACTTAATGCAATCAGCTCTTGATTACACCTAGGTATCTTTACTATCTACACTCAATGTAGTTTCAATCCTCTGCTTTTATGACCTGTGAAGTGCAATGTGAAAATGCCTAAGCTATTTCCAAGGCAGTTAGCTCAATCCTGGATATACACAGGTGTCTCAGGTACGGTGCCACACAAAAACACCAAAATAGCTTCCAGAGCCAACCTGGTTCTATCTGTGCAGCACTGACCTGCACCTCCGCACCATCTGGACTGCCTGCTCAGGTCAGTGCTAACTCAGAGCTCTCTGTGCCCAGCAGTCAGCAAGGTCACAGACCTTTCTTTTCTCCATTACCTCCTCCTGGCTGGTTCTGATAGCCTGTTTTGTCAATGTTTTGCATGAGCTATGATTTTGCTTTCTTTCAGATGATTCTGTCCTCCCAGTAGGGCAGCAGGTACTTCTTCCATCAATCTTAAATTAGATGGTAAGTGGGATTACATTCTCTCTGTGAAACTCATAATGTGCTGCCCAGTGAGTAATATTGCTACTGTGGTAGCACCTGGAGCCCACCAGAAAGAAAGGAAGAGAGTAGAGAAGTACTTCCCAGTGCAGGAAGCCCACACTGTGGTATCAGACAAATTATATGGAATTTCCTCCTGGCTGAGGGCTAGATACATTTCAAATCTTTTTCAGAGACCACACGTAAAGCTTCTGGGCATGATGCTGTCCTAATTGAGCCAAACACTGATACACTCACCAGCAGCTTGGACAAGTGTACAGCAGCATATACATCAGCACACAGACATGCCCTCACACCAGTATTAACACCCCTTCCCTGCAATCTGGTGACAGAGTGAATGAGATAAGTAACCAGTGAGGGAAAAAAAATGTCTCTTTGAATGACAGTGAGGCATTGTCTTTTCCTCCTGAAATCACTGGCTACACCGAAAGCCTCGCTTGACATGGTCTTGCCATTTCTCTGTACTTGTAATGCCTGAAGCAAAACATGGATTGAAAATTCTCTAATTTTAGCTTTTGGAGTATCTGTGAAACCATCTCCATTTGCTAACCTGACCAGACTTGAGTCCTTTTTCTGTCCCCCTGGGGATCCCTCTTAACAAGGAAAATCCCCCAAGTGTTTCCCTGGTTGATAATAAATGGTAAGAGAGCTGCAGTTGGCAACTGGGCTAGCAGAGATGGAGTAAAATTGCCTTCTTTAAGAAGACAAAAAAAGATGACTCCTGGGGCTGAGGCCAGATAAACTAAAGTCCTAAACCATGCGCGTTGTGGTTTATTAAATATCTGGATAATGAACAGAAGAAGAGTCAGTTTAATTCATTGAGCTGACTGAAAACAAACCTACCAGATTAAACAAATATCTGATGATGTGCCTTCCTATAGAGTTGTAAGTTCAATGTTTAAGACCCTGTCCTGGCCAGTCACAGATTAAAAAGCAATTCAAGATGCCTTAGGGTAATCTGGCTGATTTGTAGGTGCCATTCAGGTCTCCTTTAAGACCTACAAGAGATCTACCAGCTTTGTGCATGCCATGAGCATGCTAGAACACCTCAAATTACACTAAACAGCTATATATGTGCAACTGAATCAAACCTTAGGTGTTTTCTTCAGAGGTGGACAGCACTGGCAATGCTGATAATTTCTCCATCAACAAGAGTTTAGACACCTACAATGCATAAAAACTCCTAATTGTCCACAGTTGTGTGGACCCCATACATGAATCTAAGCATTCATTTGGAACTGAAACCCATCGTGATGCATTTCAATTGCTGCAGGCCAAGGACAAATCTCAATAGCATAGAGGCACGTGTAGAACAGATTATAATGTTTCCCAGATTGGATTTCTATGTCCAAGCATGCTAACTTTTTCAATAACACAAAGTCGGTCAATTTTATCTGGCATGAATCACCTATCCAAGTGAACTTTCTGTCTAATAAGTAGCTCTCAGCCATTGATTCGTGGTGTCTGGAATCCGTAACAGAGGACTATCATAAATTTGCACACACATATTTCCATACCGCTTCAGCAGTGCTTTTGAAGCTAGAAACTTCTTTTACCTACCTCTGAGAAAATAGATCTGAAGATTTTTGTCTGAACTCCTCCTCATTATAAAATACAGTCTGCACAAACAAGTTCAGGAGATTTACTCCGGAACGAAACTACTGACGGGCATTTCTTGTGTATCAGCAAGGTAAAATAATAATGAACCTAAATGTCTTTTGGAGGTAGGAGAATTGGGAGTTCTTACAATATATTAACAAAATTTACAAATATTTACAATTCAAATATTGTACAAATACAAATATTATGCATTGTAAATATTATGAATATTTTCAATTTAACAACTTGCTGAATTAATAAAAGAACTTATCTAAGCCCCGAAAATATAGTCTAACTCAATACTAACAAAGTAAGGGTTGAATGAACAGGATAAACTTAACATTTGTACCTAAATAAAACTGTTTGTTTATCAGCACACTAACAGTTTTTTGGCAGGGTCTCTTAACCCAGGACATTGTGTTGCTAGCCCTGGAAGGCTCTGCTTCAGAACACAAATGCTAAATCAGCACAGCCAAATGCCTCTCTGTTGAACAGGACAGAAAGTAATTATGTTTTGAGGTATGCTAAAAAAGAAGAAAAGACAATATGGAGATTGGCATACGCAAATGTATACGGTATGTTAGACCAACTTTTGGTTTCATTGTATGTCTTGACGATGTAAAGCCAATAATATGCATGGAGACAGTGTGTTGCTTTGGCTAGAAGAAGAGAGGCTTTGTAGGTATGTTTCAGGTAGGAAGTAGAGCCCTTTGGCCACAACTCAGGAAAGATTCAGGCTCCCCGGTACACCTAATGCAGAATTATGAAGAATTATGAATAGCTAGGCCTTAGTATCTTCCTGTATCCAGGTGGAAGAAAAGGATTTCAACAACATGCAGCTACGGGGCGAGAAAAACACTGTGAAACATGTAAGAATGCTGTCCTGGGAAGCATCCTTTATGCAGGAAACCTTTATTCCACCCACAAATTATCTGGGAACCTCCAGGTTCAGGAGGTGTCCCAGCAGAGGGAAAAAGGCAAAGAGTTTGAACGTACTTTGATGAACCAGAAGTAAGAAGTTAAATACATAAAAGCAGAACTCTGCCCTATGCTGCAGCCTATGAGGATGTGCAAATTCTACTGCTGCTGTAATTCTGAAGCCCTTGAAGCCCGTTCTACACACATACATTCACATACATTCCTCATAAGCCCCAAACAAGAAAGCACACAGCTAACACAATAGATTGTACATAATCTGAAAATAACTCATTTTTATTAATATGTAAATTAGAAGGTTGTTATCTATGCACATAGTTTATTAATCACAAACATACATGGTAAATTGTATTTGGAGTCTCAAGGCTAAGTCTAGATAGCATGTTCCCTAGTAGAATACCTAATATTTTCATGCAGCTGCTCGAAGCAGCCATGAAGCATGCAAAACAGGCACTTAATAAGGATCTAAGTTATTATTACAGCTCTGAGTGCTCCTTTTATATGTCCTAGTTGGAAAATTGTTCTTCCAGCATACTTCTCCTAGTTAAAAGAGAATTTATCCCTAAACATCACCCAGTATAAGCACTGGGGTTCAACTCACCTGCCTTTAGATACTTAGTGGGGGCACCTTAACTGGGACACTGCTCTGCTGTTCTGGTAACTGAAGGAAATGAACTAGTATCTAATGCATTTCAGGGAACTTGGCAATAAGAGCTCAAAATTTGACTAGGAAAATAAAAACAACAAAAATTAAACATACAACAGACGAACATGAACATGAACTATGCTCACAAGGGAGCATGCTACTTCAGTTGAGTGACCAAAGTCAAACAGGAGAAATCTAGATCTACGTCTTCTGGGAACAAGCTATATTTGGATAAATATTTATTGCTTCAGGAAGGCCTTTTAATCATAATGAAAATCAAGTCGGTCTCAATTTGTCATCAGATGTGTTTGATATTCAGTTTTAGCATTTTACAGTAGAAATGCCTCAGGCATCCACCTGTCTGCACAGCTCAGGTCAAGTGCCACAGAGATTCCTGCATTCACCCAAACAGGGAGAATTTTCTACCATATACCCCATACTCTATTCTATTTTCTTATATACTCCAGTTTTAGCCATAACAATGAGTCACACGGGACAAAACCAAGCTAGAAAGATGTGTTATCAAACCGATGGCATGTCTTTCAATGTACTGCTTTCATGTTTTTAACATAGAATTGCTTTAAAAAAAATTCTGCATAGAGAATGAGGGGTTTGGGCTTCAAAATACTGCCTTACTGACAGCAAAATAAGTACCTGCATGAAGTTTACAAAAGTGTCTGTGCAATGTGACTACAAGGAGCCTTGTTATTTACTTATTTTTAATTTTAAGTATTGTTGCTACACCTAACATCTTGCCTAGCAATGAAAAGTGGTGGGTTCATCTCAGAATGCTTGTCTCCTCTTGAGAAGTAGGCTATTGTACTGCAAAGCAGCAACTTTTCAGTCTCTTACTAGCTCAACCAGCAATATAAGCTAGAAATAAAATTTTATTTTTATGGTCATTTTCTTCCAATGCTGCTAAGAGTGTGCTGGTGTGTTTAATAAGAAATCATGATTTTCTATAAAGATGACATGGGCTGCACTCCCTCAGAAAGAGATGTAGGAGAAAGAATGAAATTGGGTTCATGGTGAAATAAGGAGTACATGCATCTGAAAGGATTCCTCCTGCTGATAGTCCTAATGATACTATTTCAGAGGACTGAAGTGCTGCTGTCTTTTCATTCTCAGCTGCTGCCAAGGGAAGATTGGACTAGATAATGTTCTAAACCATATCCGAGAACAATCACTCTTGATCCCAAAGAAGGTGAAAAAGAGGATAAGAGGAGAAAGGAGAGAAAGAATATCTCCCAGAAAAGGAGATTAGGGAAACAATAATCAGATTTATACTTTTTTTTCTAGGAAAAAAAAAAATCCTAGAGGAAAAAAAACCACACACTGCTTCTCCAAGAAGCACTTGGAGACAGATCACATTTAGGTATTGACTGCAAATTTGCTAGAATAGTCATGAATATGAGCTGCGACCTTTTCTTAAAAATTCAGATTGCCCAGTGATTTTGAGCTCTTCTGAACAACCTGAATGTAACATCATCTCTGAACAACCTGAATGTAAATTAAATTAATTTAAAAAAGGGTTAAAATAAACCTGTTTTACTTTGCATGGGAATGGAGCAGAGGAGCAGGCATCAACCCCACATAGGGACACTGGTCGCCTCAGAGCTCAAACTGTGCATCAAAGTGTAAACCTTCTTCCACTAGCAGGGTGCGCTGCCTGTTTGGCTTTGCACTAGGAAGCAGGAAGAACATGTAGGAATAGTCAGGAGAAACTCAGAGACGGTTTAAGCAGTTGCTCCTTGGCTCCCATCAGCCTGAGTTTCTTTATGACTCACTATTGTTCCACCCTCTCTGCAGCAGATGGGAAGAAACTCAAGCTGATTCAAGAGGATTAGGTATTCTTTAGCTTTGTCTCCAAATTATTTCAAGACTGATAGCTGGACTTGCATAAACCTAGCTTCAGGTTTACAAGTGAAAGACACTAATTGATTTTCGCATGAAGATTGGTTGGTCAGTTATGCTAAGGTGCACGGCTGACACAAGTGCATGCAATGTCTATGATGAAAATGTGCTCTTGGAGGTCTGAAATACTGTAAGCCAGCAGATGTTTTGAGTAAATGGTATCAGGACGTTAGTGGATCAGTGGTACTAGTTGATCTATGTGCACATAACACAAATCATAGAATTATAGAATCATAGAATGGTTTGGGTTGGAAGGGACCTTTAAAGGTCATCCAGTCCAAACCCCCTGCAAGGAGCAGGGACATCTCCAACCAGATCAGGTTGCTCAGAGCCCCGTCCAACCTGGCCTTGAATGTTTCCAGGGATGGAGCATCCACCACCTCTCTGGGCAACCTGCACCTCTCTAGGCAAATATATACACAACACGGAGCCTACATAAGAAAGGCAAGAAAATCTTAATGTAATTTAAGAAAAAATTGATGTATACGGGGGTACATTCAATTCACACGCTTGCTTTGTCAAGCCACACAGCATAATTCTGTTCTCAGTTGTGAGGGTTCAGCAAAATGGCACCATCCGAGACCAGAGAGACCAGAGCTTCTTGTACACTTTGCAAGTGGCACTAACGCAAACAGAAATGGTGAATCCAAATGTGAAAAACTGTTGCAATATTGGTGGCATACGGCAGGCATGCAGGAGACTTGCCATGCGTTTGCTTTTCAGCTGTGCTGTGTCACCAGCCCGCCTGGCACAGCTGCAGTACAGATGTGCTGTACGCCATTCTGGTGGCACACATTTCCCGCACTCTGTAAGGCAGTGTATTCACTGTCACTTAGCTGAGATTCCAGCGAGATAAATGTTTGGGTAGAGGGGACAGATGCTATCACTGCCCAGGCCGATGGAAGAATAGAGACAGCCAAAATTGTCCATCTTTTCTGGTGGCAGCAGCTGACTCTCCACCAGCACATGCAGACGAGCTGGTCATCAGCCCGTGAATATTTCCTGAATTAATTGCAGCAGAAATGCTCTGATGCTTGGCCATAAAATCAAAACAACTCTCTCTCCGCTGCCACCCCTCAAAAAAAAAAACCAGCCCAGGCTTTATTACTTTATTAGATCTGATGCTGATAGAACAACCTATTTACTAAATAATTTGTTAATCATTTTGCAGGCAGTTTACACAGAGAAATTTCACCTTGCGGGTTGTTTACATACTGTTCAATTTAACTGCTCGTTGGGCACTTGCTATTCACAGCATGCCGCTGCTCACACGAGGCACATGGTGTTCTTCCCATTGCCTCACAGGATTTCTGAAGCATTTCGAACAGATTTTATAGATTTTTTTTTTTTCAGGCTAGAAGGCGGGCTTTATTTAGCATGACCTTATGCATACCACAGGCCACAAATATTCCATCGCTGACAGAAGGCCTTGTCCACATGCAAATATGGGCATTCATATGAATCCCAAAACACAGTGTGAACAACTCCCTTCTTGCTTTACAAATATAAATGCAACAAATAAGATTACATCAGGAAGCCGCTCATAGTCTGAATGAACAGTGTTTGACAGATGCATTATTCAAGCCATTCTCTCTTAGATGGGATACTTCTATTTTTTCAATGCTCTATTCCCAGATACTAAATTCGTCAGGCTATGGGGTAACCCGTTGTAAAGCAAACTGGACCCTCCACCAACAACCCCAGCAATCCACTTCTTCCATGTCAGTCTGCTTGCAGATGATGGACCTCAGCACATGGAGATGCACAGGTGCCTTAGAAGACATTTAAACATATGTCTGCATCTTCCTACACAGCAGAAAAATATTTCAAAAGAATCAGAGAATCATCACATGGGCTGGATTTGGCTGCCAGGGGAATATCTGTCATTTTGGGTAACTCACCACTAAAATAATACTTGAGGATTAACAACTGCAAAATTATTCTTCCAGCACAACATTAGGAACAAGGTAGAAGTGCTTTACCACAGCAGACTTGAAAATTTAAATACCCTAGACATCTTTTAACACGAAACCCAGGAAGCAAAGTCTCCTTGAAATTCATGCTTCTCCATGCTTATAGCTAGTGATTCAGAAAATTCTGCTGATAGATTAGATAATGGGGAGAGGAGGAGACATTCACAAATGTTAAGTTGAGCCCAGGGACACAAGTCGTTGCAGGGCTGACTCCAGAAACATGCTTTTTCCTGCTGATGATACAGAGAGCCTGAGGAGATTAGATTTAATGGATACCTAACCTCCACAGTCCCATTCAAGATATTGGCCCAAGTTCACTCTTACCATTCAGATGTCATTTTATAATTAAGCAATAATAACCAAAAAGGATATGTGATGTTCCTTTGCAATGGCAAAATGAAACAGATGCACATCCTCTGCCAGGTGCTTGTTGGACCCTGTTGGAAGGGGTCCAAATAATTAGCTACTCACCAGATGGGTAGCAAAGCACAAACAACAATGTAATCTGTCTTCTGGGTACAGACAACTCTGACTTTCAATGATGTAATAACATTAACATGTGACAGCATTTAAGTTGTCAGCATTTTGAGAACTTAATTTGGTAGTCTGCAACCTGCAACGGTTTGATTCTTATAAACCAAGCACCTACAGAAAGGAGACCAGGAATACAGATGGCAGAGGGAGAATCTCGGCTTCCCAGTGGGACGTACAGACTTTGCTTCGTTACCAACGAAGGATCTGAGATACCAAAAAACAAAACAGAAAACATCACCAGCAGGTATGAAAGTTATTTTAAGCATTTTTAGTAATTTGTAAGATTTTCAATATCCTTGACTAATTACAGGAAAGAAAAAAAAAAAAAAAAAAAAAAAAGTCATCTGAGGAATCTTATACTCCACCCTGGAAAATTTACATGAAATATGCAGCACATCAGATAGGGTGATTGGTTTATCGTGTTTGCAAGCAATCATTAGAATAACCTTCACAACTCACCTCTGAGCTTCATTGGCACACAAAGCATGACCTGACAGAGACAAGTGAAGCTTTTTAGAGAAGAACATTACTTCTGGGAGTTTATTTTTCAGCCTTAGGCCTCTCAGGTTTGCAAGGATGAGGAATTGTGAAGGTTTTTGTTCCAGTGTAAAGATATATTTGAGGTGAACAAGAGCAGGCTCCTTAGCTGCTTTTTCTTAAATAAATGATCTGAAGATTTCTACCAGCTGTCTGTACATCCAGGTAGAAGTGGCATACATTTTACTTACAGCAAAAGTTCTTGAGTCTCAAGGTTTATGATTCATCTGAGCAAAGTGGCCAAGTCTGGCAATTTCCTCATGGTATTAGGCATTTTTCTTAGAACCCCATACCTTTGAGTCATGGATTATATGAGAATTTCAACTTCCCTCTTAATGAACAAATATAAGCAATTTTCCAGCTCTCCTGGTTACATAGAAATATTTAGAAAACATGAGCATGGCAGTCCAAAAGGCTTCAAAACCAGAAGACAAACAGAAGGGATGTATCATCTCATAAAAGGCATAATGATTATTAAGGCATTGCATGATTCCTGAGACCTAATGCTTAGTTTCTGAGGACGTGATGCTAGCAAAACTGCCTGTGCAAAACCAAAATCGCAAACAGATTGACCCTGCTCCTTGCCCTTCTCAATCCTCTCTGTAGTTTTGGGTCTCAGGAGTTTGCTGGTCCAACTGAATTTTCCATTTGTAACTATACGGTTTATTATCATGGAAATAGCTGTCATTCCACAAAACGTTGTGATTGTAGATGAAAACTCAGCAAAAATCTTGAATAATTTTATTTCACTAACTTTTCCTTTGCGATAAACCAGTAAAACATTTACATGGGCAAGATCAGTACTAAGCAGAACCAGATTTGTTCATTATTTTCTAAGCTCTGCTCCAAGCCCACCAAATTCAGGGAGGAGGTGGAGGGTTGATCTCCTTCCACGAGTTTTGAATCAGACCCTTTAAAGAATCACATTTATAAACATCTGTCTATTAAAACAGAAAATCTGGAATATTTACCAAACAGATTTTTCTAATTAATTCTCATTTTTGGCCAATAAACCCATAACATTTGAATCTCTCCAAAGAGATACAAAGACATAGTTCCATTCTTTTGAAAGAAAAACAAAATTAAACAAAAAAACAAAAAGAACAAGCAGTAATAAATTTGTTAGACCTAAAATGTCTGTCAATAAAGCAATCAAATCAGGAAAAAAACAGCATGTGAATCACCATATTGGGATAAATAATTTTGTGTAGCAGTTTTCTGAGATTTTTTTTTTCTTAGAAGATAAATTCCTTTAAGACTAGGTACTGGTCTCTATTCATCCAAGAATTTCATTTTAGTATCACCCATGAAAAAGAATGGCAAGGGTTTGGAAGAACTGAGATCACTTATAACAAATTTCCCCTGAAGCTCTATATGTGCCATACTGGATATTTTCTAACTACTTCTTTCCAGATCTTGGCTTAAACTCTAATTTCACTCCTGTTTATCACATGATTATGGATTAATATTAAACAGACGTATCTGTGTATGTGCTTTGCAGACACCGAGTATAAATATTAATATGTAATTGTGTGTATGTATGTATAAAATATACATATATTCAAATCATAGGAGTTTTCATTTTGAATTGCAGAAGAATCAGAAACTTACATAATTAACGAATTTACTGAAATGAATTTTAGTGATGGAGAAATAATTCTGAAGAACATCTGCTGGAACATAAGGCACAACAGGATGTGCAGTATTATGCCATAATAATACACCTTGGGTGCAGCACGAGGCATGAAGCCAAAAGGCATATTTAGAGGCAAAAAAAATCTGGACCAAACCAAACTAAACAGAATTTTATTTAATACATATAATAATAGTTTCCTGTTTAATTCATCCTCTACACAAAATTAAAGAGCCTCACTGACAACTACAGTACCCAGATTTATCTATTCAATTCCATCAAGTATTTCAAGAAACACAGTGTCTTGCAGAGAGGTTGCTTTCTTAATGAAACTACTTCCATATATATATTTTTAACAGTGCCTATGCAACCAAGGAGCCCAACATCCATTGTCTTTAAATCACCTAGAAATCAAAGCAAATGTTTACCTATGGCTCAAATTTAAACAGAGATGTCACAGGAAGACATGAATCATGGAAAGATCAATAGCAAAGTGGAAGGGCTTCTCTCCACCTTGACTTTGTAGCGTCGGGATGCTGTGGAAGGACTGTGTGTATAAAAGGGGGTAGCAGACTGCACATCAGATGTCTTACTTAGCAAGATAAGACATTTCCCAGGGAGTGAGAACAATACAATTAAACTTCTAGTCAAAAAAAAGGAGAAAATATTTTGTCATCATTCTAGCAGACTTGTACCTTTCCTACTTTTTTACATAAGGGTTTTTTTGCCTCCTAATTTTGTAACCTATAACAAAATACTCATTTAAAGCAGGGATTCAAGAGTATTATCTTCTGAGAAGTCTCAGCAATCACAGTTGTGAGGGAGATAACTGGCAGAGAGAGGGAAGATAACTGGCACTGTTGTTCCAAAATCTGTGACTCCTCCAATGTTTTGTAAAACTCCAAACTTGCGTGGTTATGTGGGGGGCTGCAGAAAGCTTCTGAACAATGGAAAACATTTTGACAAATAACTAATTACTCAGTTTAAAATTATATTTTTAATACCAACTTCCAGACTGGCTCGCTACGTTTAATTTGCAGCTCTTCCCCCACCTACTTACTAATTGACTGTTCTCTGACACATGGTCAGTAGGCTGGTAACTCCGTTCACGTAACTGGGGATCAAAAGTAGTGACAAAGCAGTCGTCACCAGCTCCTGTACCTAATGTTAGAATGTCAACGGCTGCCAGAGGGAAGAAGGGAATAATAAATTGCTATCTGTGTTGACTGAATATAGGACACACATAGGGGTAACAAGGCAGCAAGGGAGATTCGAGATTAACTTTAGCTAATTATTCCGATAAGGACACAGAGTCTTGAGGTCTCAATCTTGTTATGTCAAGAAGCTTACTGTTGTGGTTTTGTTTAGTGAGGGGGGGCCTAAGGTGGAAGCTTCTGTAGGAAACTGCTAGAAGTCGCTCCCCTTTGTTTAGTGGACTCGGCCGGGCCTAGGGCGGACCCGCTGCTGGCCAAGGCCGAGCCGATTGGTAGCAGAATGTCCCGTGATAACACCTCTGCAATAACGTATTTAAGAAGGGGAAAAAACAGAAAAAAAGGGAGAAGACAAGATGTGAAGAAGCTGAGTCGGGGCAGAGGCCCAGAGGGGGAGGCGCAGGCCTCGTGGGCCTTGCAGGCCTCACCCTCTGGCCTCTTGCCAGGCAGCCGACCAGGCCCAACTCGGCCCGGCCCGGCTGCATGAAGTGGAGAGGACATGAGATGGATGATGTGAAAAGATCCTGAGAAGCGTCTGCCAGCCTGTTGTGAAGAACGAACTTTTCTTGTGAGAGAAACAGCTGCAGACGCCAAGGTCAGTTCAGAAGGAGGGGGAGGAGTAATGCGGCTCCTGGCCAAGATTCCCCTGCAGCCTGTGGAGGTCCACGGAGGAGCAGAGATCCACTTGGAGACCGTGAAGGACCCCACACTGGGGGAGGTGGATGCTTGAAGGCGGCTGTGGCCCCTGGAGGGCCCGCTGGGGCAGCCGTTCTGGAGAGACTACACTCCGTGGAAGAGATGACCTACGCCGGAGCAGTTTCGCGAAGGACTGTGGCGTATGGGTGGGACCCCACACTGGAGCAGGGGAGGAATGTGAGGAGTTCTTCCCCCGACTATGAAGCAGCGGCGTACAACATCGCGTAATGAACTGACCGCAACCCCCATTCCCTCTTCCCCCCCTGTGCCGCTCGGGGCGGGAAGGTAGTAGAGATAATGTTAAGCTCAGGAAGAGGGAGGGGTGGGGAGGAGGTTTTTTTTTATCTTATTCTCTGTCTCATTATCCTGCTAGTTTTAGTAATAAATGAATAGTTTTCCC